>CAAKMY010044817.1:0-10728 GCA_901111285.1 Corrigiola litoralis | reverse complement strand
TGTGCATTTTCCTTAACTTATATTATATGTGCAAATCGGTAAAAGTGTATGTACATTTCATTTGAGCTACATGTGCAAATTGTTTGAACCGGGGGCACAAAAAGGTATATACCCCCATGTCTACCGTATAAGTGTTGCTATACAAAATGGTGAAAAAAAAAACACGATTACAACTCTCAAGTACAACTGTACAAGTCACAGTACTACAGGGGGTCCCCAGTAGAAGTGACAGTAAGTGAAAACCGTGGTGGTAAAAAACAAGAAGTTACCGCTGAAACCGGGAGAATTCTCCAACTCCACTTCCCATTTTCCACTCACCTCAAGTCTACTCCATTTCCCCCCTCTCTCCACAACAACAGTAAAAAAGAAAAACAAACTCCCACTTTACTAAAACCCTCCACACAAACTCCCACTTAAACCCTGACCCCTCCCACTCCCCTTCCCGCCATTTCCCACCCCACAATGACGTCATTCACTTCCCGCGACATCCAACTCATCGTCTCTAAATTGTCCTCCGATAAAGCCAAACCCCGCGAAGTACGCCTTTTCCTAACTAACTAACTAACTAGTGTTTGGCCCCGGCGATGCTCGAGATTTTAGATATTTCCTTTTTTTTTTTTTTTTTAAATTCTAATCATTTAGAATATTTAAGTAGTTTATTTTCAATAGTTTTGAGGAAAATGTAAATAATCGTGTAATGACATGTAGCATGATGACTTGGCGCAGTATCACGCCTCTAATAGTACTATATAGATAGATAGATAGATAGATTGATTAATAGACAATAACGCCTTTTAATAATAGTGTATAGATAGATAGATAGATAGATAGATAAATTGATAGACAAGAACGCCTTTGAATGATATTGTATAGATAGATAGACATATTTAATTAATTTAATTGATAGTGTATATATTTTTGTGAATTTGATGCATGTTTGGTTAATTGAAATTGTGTAGGAGGGGATGAAGTTGTTGAATACGTGGTTGGAAGGCGAAAGGTCGGTTCATTTCTGTAAATATCTTAGCCGGAAGACGGCCTCGCTTCAACCGGATGATATTCCCGACTGTGAGTTTTGTTCATTTTCGTAATTGAGCTGTTCTGTTGTAGGTATTAGTTATTTGGGGTTTTGATGAGGTTTTGGATGTTGTGTGTAGCGGAAACTTGGCCGTTTCTTGTTAAGTTGTTGATTAAGTGTACGAATTTCGAGATATCGGCTAGTAAGAGGCGGTCGCCGAAGATTATGTATGCTAAGACTCTTCGAATTGTGGTGCAGCGCGCTGAGGACAGTAAGGGTCGCGGTAAGTTTCGAGGCTGTTATTGTAATGTGATGAACATGACATAATATGACATTTTTGTATGGCAATTCTCTTTGGATTGTTGTTCAACCGGCCGAGGAAGGCAAGGGCCTGGTGAGTTTCGAGGCTGTAATGTGATAAATATGAAATGGAAACGTTTATTTTAGATGCTTGATTAGGAGGTGATTTATGATTGGTTGATTCAAACCAGAGGTAGAATATTGCTTGTTTTTTGACGATCATGAAACGAAACAAAATATTTGTTAGTTGCATGATTAGGAGATTTATTTTGATTTGTTATATAACGTTTGGTTTATAGGCAACTGTAGTGATGCAAGCTACGACAATGTAGATGTAGTTAGCTAGATATGAGGATTGAGGACTACTGAACTTAGCAACTACAACTAGTCCCTGAGTCGAGAATTCCAGGCAAACAGAGATTAATCTTTCTGAACAAAAGAGAATCAACCAACTCCCTGAGGAATCCGCCTTAGAACAATTGATTCTTATGGACTAAACTCTCACCCACTCAAAGACTCAAAGTATCCACTTAGAGATTAAGAGTTACTCTTACTGAAGGTCCTGTTTCAGTGAGAACAAAGACGCAGTTTTAAGAGAAAACGAAGTGGGAACTTCAATTGAGATGATTTTCTGAGGAATGCTTGATGTCTCGTTTAATTACTGAGTTCTTATTTGAAGATTACAATTGGTAGATTAAAGAAATACAACAGAAGACAGGTAGGAAAAAAGGCTATAACAAGTAGACTGCGACTAGCTTGCAACTGACTGCTTTTCTGAGCTGTTGAACCTATGAGGAGCCTTCCTTCCTTGCTGGGTTTGCTCTAACCAAGGAAATCATCATTGTAGTCCTTAATGACATCGGAGATCATTAGAGCAGGGGTTAAGCTGACTTAGCTTAAGGCAAAAACTGATCACTGCTCCTGTAAGACCATTTAAGAGGTCTTGAACTGATTAACAAAAAAATAAGTGTTCAAGGCTGAATTAGCACAAGTCGTCTAGGACAAAATCATGCTATATAGGTTGACACGAATTATTAGAAAAGGCTGTCTACTTTTATTATAAAAGTAGACCAACACCTTGCAAGCTAAATTAAGTTATACATTTATATGCCTTTATTGGGTCAACATGGAGTAGACCGTCTCTCCCAAATTCCAATACTTTCTGATAGCTTGATGGACTCTCCTGAGTCGAATTTGTGCATGACTTGTGAATTAAGCCTTAAGCTTTTGGTCACTGAACTTGACTGAGTAAGCAAGCAGGTAAGGGAAGTGCCAGTCCAGCTGCTTGCTTGGCCTCTGAGATAACCTGCATACTCTTGGTGTTGAGTGTGCTTCCTTCAGTTTGAGTATGAGTACTTGCTCATGCATGGATATATTTTGTTGTGGCGTTTGGTTTGCGAACTGAATGTGTTGCGACTTGTTGAAGACGATTCATTACAACATATCCGGACAGATTTATTTGTCTATTAACTCGTGATTGTTATGTAAACAACATTAAGTGATGCCATTTGTGTTCTTGATTAAGAAGATGCTGTTTTGTACCTGGATAGGTAATAATCTACCACTTATAACGGTGGTAAAGTCACTTTACCAGCATATTTTGGAGGTGTTAGAAGAAGTTCCAAGCTTTCACTCTGAGTACGCTGTTATCCTGCGGCATATGTTGGCTGTCAGTGATTATCGATTCCACATGAAGAAGGCGTGTTACCAAGGTGAGGCACCCTATGAAATTTTACACCTGTGCCTCTTCGAATGTGGTCTTGTCTTCTTGTTTCTTAAGGTTGCTTTTCTTTTCTGCGATCTCCTGGAAGGGCTTTTGTGTCTGTATATGGGGAAAGTTGAAGCAAGCTTAAGCGAGGAGGATGAGGAGAATCTGGGTCATTCGAGTTGTCCTCCAGAAGAGCGTTTCCGGTCTATTCTGACATTACATTCTCTGCTGGAAAATCCTCCTGGAGATTTTTCAAAAGAACTTAGAAAACGTATTGTTGGCTTCTTCGCTGATATCTTTAAATCTGTGGCTCTTAAGAGGTACCTTTACTAGAGTCTTGAGTATTCTCCAAGATGATTCTTTCATGTTCCCTTTTTTTTTTTTTCGTTCCGATCAGATCTGCAGTTATTTTTTTGTCAATGGTGTTTGCAGTGAGGCGTCTAGGATTCAACGCAAGCTAATCGAGTCTCTGAACGTTTACTTGTTGAAAGATGGTCCAAATCTGGGTGACCAGTCATTGATTATCCATAACTCTGCAAAGAATTTGGTATTCAAAATATGGCATCTGGGTGATCCTGACTCTGAGCTCAAGGTTTCTTATCAATGCTTTACAAATTTAGAATTTAGTCTCTTTTTCCTTGAATGGGAAAGTTATAATTGAAATGCTGCTGCTAGGATGCATTTATTCTGTACGCAAAGCTACAAATGCAATCGAGAAGAGGCAATGAAGATGAAAATGAAGGTGAAGATCAAAATGGGGTCGGTCTAATAGAAGAGCTATTAAAGATAATTGGTAGAGAGCTAGATCAGTGCTGTATCCACAGCATTGGTGCATCACGGTGAGCTTTTTGTCCCATTCCTCTCTCTTATCGCTCTTCTCTGTGAAGTTTCTTGAGGAATTTAGGTCACTGGCTTTCTTTTTGCTCTTTGTTTACTTGTTAAGAGTGAAAGTGGTCAGTTGGTCGTCTGCTGCGCTTGGGCAGAACTGAATCATGATTAGCAATATGATTCTTGATGTTCTTCAGAGTTATTAGTGGGATTGTTGATGAATCGATAGCCTGTTGTGGCATTTTCTCTCAGGATGGACTCAGCAAAAGATGACAAAATTGGGACTTTTGGGAGTTCACATCACAGCCTATTGGATCTGGCTGCCCTTGTTTTCTATCGGGTAATATTCTCGTGGCTCCCATTCCCTGTCCAAAGTCCTCCATATGATGTTGTGTATGAGGAGGCTCATTGATAAGATGGGTTCCTTATTTATTTTCATTCTTTGTAGAACTAGATTTTTGCACTTCATTTTGGCTTGTAGTTGTTGATCAAGTTACAGCTGTTGTCTAGTTCTTGTTAATTTCTGTATGGTTTCTAAAGTGACAGTTATTTTTGTTTCTTTTTTTGGAAGATAGCATGCAGTTTAATATGACTAGCCTGGGGGGGTTGGAGGCCGGATGTGCTCAACTTTGCCCATAAAAGTGCAAAGGGGTTTCTAAGTGACATGCTGTAACACAGGAAAAGAAAGCGCAGTTTAGTGAGAAGTGAGAACTGAGAACAGGCAGATGAGGAATAAATAGGGAATCTTAAATCGACCAACTTGACAAAGCTCACCTTGTTGCTTAGATTAGTGAATAAAACTTGAAAGACATGAGATATTGGCTTTTGTGCATTGCTAACAGCCTGAAACTGTATAAATTATTCAGTTAATTGTTGCAGGTTGCACCCTCTCTAGGTTGTGGTTTGGGTTCTATTGGCTTTCTATGTCTTGGAATGATATTAGCTTTGTTTGGGTTCTGTTAGTTCTTGGTCGGAAATGTTTATCAGTGAGGTGGATTTGGAAAGCTTATGTGCTTATAGCTTTAGGGTTAGACCATGTTAGTTGGTAGTGGTGGAGAACTCACTTCTTACCCGGAGCTACTTCTGTTGGAAAAGCTCACATCTTAAATGAATCTGATTCTGATTGAGGGATTCTCTCCACTTATACTTGAGAACATCAGTTCATTATGGAAACCTTTCAAATTGACCGTGGGCCTCAAATATTAGTAGTCTCTATAGAAACTCAATGGTAATGATTGTTAGCATTCCAAAATCAATGGTGCTCATGTGGCAATATTGATCTGCTTTGCAAATCATGTAGTTCCCTACTCATTTCCGTAAGTACTCTTAGCTTATCTATGATTGGCTGTAGCATATATAAGCATGGTGTGAATTTGCATCGGAAAAGCCTGGCAATATTTCGTGCCGCATAATCGGGATCCTCTGTAATTTTGGAGCTAGGAGGACTTTTTGTTATTAATTAGTTTTTTCTTTCTGTCTATTAATAATATTTGTTTTTTGTCTAAAAAGTAAAATAAAAATGGAACAGTGTTATTAAATCGCGATAAAGTCAAAAAATTTCAGGCCTAAAGTCTTTCTTTATTGGAACTTTGGAAGTGGTGTGTTCTGTTTTGGAGGTCTGCTTTGTGATCTTATTTTGTTCAGGTTGTCAAATCATGTTATTAATTAGTTTTTCTTAAAAGTTAAAACTAATTTTTTTTGAGCTATCTGATGGAAGCACTTCCTGTCTTGGGTTATATTGTCTCTCCCGTTATGGCCAGTTATTGAGATATTTTGCCATAAAATAGGTAAATAATATCTCGAGAATTTGTATTTTATTATGAGACTCGTCTTTTTGATGGATTATTACCCTATAAAACGACTAGGAATATTATGGGAGGCCATATAGAGAGGAGTAGTATTATTGTGAGATTTGTGTCTCGGACACCATCAAGCCTGGGGAGAGGTGATTGTGAAGGTTTTCTATTCTAACTTTTAAGTGCATCAAGTTGTAGGGAGACTCTCTAGGAGTATAAACATTCGGGAGGTACAATCAAATACTAGCTAGCTAGAGGAGACTAAGCGGTTAGTATTTGGGAGTGTTTATATTGTAATTTAAGTTTTATTAATAAAGTGGTGACTTTTTGAGTTTGGATGTTGGCCAATTTGGAGGGTAGGAACCACTTTAAATCTTTTGCGTTTTCGTTTTACCTTTTCTTATGCATTATTGTTGTTGCTTCTACTTGCGCATATGGACAGGGTCCAAACCCTTACACCTTTAAATCTGTTACTAGATAAATTTTAATTTAAAATTGAAGTCTTTATGATAGGGAGGACAGTGATGGAATTTCTTTTGGAAAGCCGTTTGATGCCCATTTATTTACTACTGTGAAGTTTGACGAATAATATCTGGTTCTCGCCGGTGCTCATTGTCTTATTATTATTTTCTCCCAAGTCCCAGCGGACTCCTGTTTTTCAATCTTTAGATTACAGCTTATGACATGATTTTTATCAGGCATGTGTCAGTGTGAATAAAGAGCCATTCTCTGGGAAACGAGCAAGGAAGGAGACTCCAACAGACTACTTGAAAGTTCAGTTAGCAAGTGGAAAATGGTCATGGTAATATTCTTTTGTTATTTTTTTAGTAAGATTATGTTACACAGAGTGCAAATAAGAGGACAAGAAATCCCAGCATGAAATCAATACAACATGAGATAAAATCAATTCCTATGGGGAAAGCGCTCTCGAACCTAATATTGGTTTTCAAGTTATCCAATTTTTCCTTCTCGGGTACACTTGGAAAGCTGGTTTTAGATTTTCTGTTGGAAAGACTGAACTTAACTTAGTATTCACCGGAATGTCTTGGAACACGTGCATTAGTCTCTGTCAAGTGTTTGTACAGACTACAGAGGCCCATTTGCGAAGGAGAGGTAAACTAGCATACAAACCCAGTGAGGTTCCAACCAAAAACCAATTGGCTATAGGTGGAGTTGCCCACTAGACTTATATGTCAGTCTTCTCACCTCTAATTCATCGATGTGGGACTTCCCACAACTCATAAGGGTTGACTCTAAGTCTCTAACAGCCTCTTCGCTACCACATATTTACCCTCCAATTAGTTGTGGAGGCTAGATACCTTTTAGAGGCTGCAAATTGGCATCTCCCTTAGGCCCAAATCTGTACCTTTTAGAGGCAACTTAACTTCAGGCCTTTGACTTTGAAGATGACCCTCTCCGTGAAGAGCAATCTGTACCTCCTGTAAATTGTCCCTATCATTCCTCAAGAGTACGTTCAACCACGCGCTTATCGTGATCACCAATACATGTGTGGTCTACAGGCCCTCACGCTGGCTCACGTGCCATCACGTGCTTCACGCTCTGAATCACGCTCCTGAACACTTTTCCACACGCAGCATCAGACACCTGCATAGTCTGACCCGTTCAAGGCCACCACAATTTCCCCTCTGAACATGCCTTGGCTGTTGGCTACGTGCAGCACCTACCTGCAAGGCTGACCACAATCAGATTTTGCCATGTCATCGTCAACAACCTGCTTGTAAGTCCGCATCCTACCATCTCTATCAGATCTTGTATCAGACCATATCTAGAATCAATAGGTCTTAGGTTTAGATTATTAGATCCGGAACCATGAACTCCATTGGCCACCCACTCGACTTCAGCCACCCTCTCTACCACCTCTGTGAAATCCGCCGGGGAAGCTCCCTTAGACTTCCCTAGAACAAATACCATTGCCGATCTATCCTTGCAAGACTGACTAAATTCAGGAAGACTACCTCTTGAATATGATTTGACTTTTACCAAAACCAAGGCCCTTCCTTATAGCTTCTTCTTCACAGATCTAGCCACTGTTAAAAAGGCATGAGGCATACCGAGGCAATAGGGTTCTTGGAGCCTCAAGATGAGGTGTGTAGCAAAGGTGCTCGCCTTGGCAAAGTGAGGTACATAGCACTTGGATTATTCTGAGTGACTCCTGACTGAACAGGGAGGCGCATAGCAAGGCGTCTCTCTGAATGTTGCTTGCTCTCTTCTCCCCATCCCTTCTGTCTCACCGTGCTTGTATATTTTGGAAGTCTATTTGCTTTTTGGTGCAAGCGTTGAGAGAAGGGTAGAGAGGGGGGGGGGGTAGTGGGGTTGTTGAAGTGAACTACGAGTATTTGCTTCTTTCTTCTTCTTCCTGTTTTGTAAGATACTTATTTCTTTCAGTTATTTAAGTTTGCTTTTTCACACTTGTCGAGGTCATACTTTAGCCATTAGTAGCTCAGATATACAATAATAAAATTATAAATCTCAAATGGTCATATTCTTATTTAAAGATACTTTATATGATTATATATTTATACTTTTTTTTCAATTATATATCATGAGTTATTGATGGTCAAAGTATGACCTCAAGTTGTGTCAAAAGTTAAAATGTAAAGAATTGAAATAAATGGGGATAGAAAGTTGGTTCTTGTCATTATTGTTTGTGCTGCCTTTTATGTTTTTTTTTTGAATCATTGTAGTTGATATCCTTAGTTTACTTCCATGGATATAAAGTTGACCTTGTTCTCCTTTTTATTTGTGAGATGGAAACATATTACAGGCATGCTGTCTTCTGTTATCTTTGTCATAACTATCAAACTCGCCTGGCTAAGCATCTCTTTATGTACTGGTTTGACGGGATATGCTCTAGTCTTGAGAGGTATTTGTTTGTGCTTTATCTTTGCCCCATTTCTCTCTTTATTCTTTATGGTTGTGTTTTAGTGATTGTGTATCAGCTGGTTAGGTGTATGTATTCAGTTTGTTGCCTTTTACAGCTCTCAATCTAAGTAACAAGACTGTCAGCTGGAGTTTTGATTAAAGTTCTTTTAACAATATCAAAAAGCTCTGGCGCTTCAAGCCTTTTTAAACACTGTACGCAATTATAACTTATCAAAAAGAGTGGAGAAGATGGTTTTATTGATTATTTGGTGGCATGAGGAACTAAATCAACAGGTTTTTAAATGCTAATCTTCTTTGGGAGGGATTTTCATTTTCATTTTCATTATTTATGTGGTAGGAGTCAAGAGTGTTGCATAAAGACCGGCAGTTGTATTTTCTTGATTTCGTAGATAAGATGTTACTTAAGGGCATGACTGCTTTGTATTATAGTGCATGCCAACATCTTGTGTGTGGCACCCCTTGGTGATTCTTTGATTTAGTTTTTTTTTCTTTTATATCTTTGCTATATTTTAAATTTTCAATTGGACCTTCTCCCTCCTTGTCCCCAAAGAGAAAGTGGAACTGTCTGGCCCTATCATACGTTGGTTCTTTATTGGGCAGCCGTTGTTGCATTCAGTGTCTATTTCCTAGATCTTTTTGTTAGTATTTTCGTGTAAGCTAAGGGTTTTCTAATTCCGCTTTTTGTGACCTTTGTTATCCTGTAGGATACTGTCTGATGCTAATAAGGGGCATTCTTATGAAGGTTTACTTTGGACACTGCGGTATGCTGCGTACTGAAATATTTTCTTAAATGTATACTTTGGATCTTTTTAAGCTGCTGCTATATCTTTTATTCTATTGCTAGTTCAACCTTTCTGATATATCTTTCATGTATGAAGGAGCCTACATCAGCTCTTTTTGCTGCTACCTCCGTTGGTATTTACAGAAAGGGGCTTGCTGAAGTCATCTTTAGCTTCAAACAAGGTATAAAATTAATGAGACCTATTCTTTCTCCCTTAGATGTAAATGTAACTCAAGGGTCTCCCCTCTATTCTTGGATATAGTAGAGCTTTGTATTTCCTCCTAAGCAGCTTTTGCCTCTTCTTTCTCATGGGCTTGTTTCTTTTTTTTTTTTCTTTCTTGCCTTTAATTTTTTAAGTAGGCTTTTGCCCTTTTGTATAGGGTTATTGCCTTCTTTTGTAAATGTGTGTTACCCCCTTGGTGGCTCATTTATATACTCATATATTTCATATAAAAAGAAGAAATCACTGTCTCATCATCCTACACATCAGAAATATTCAAGGGGCAAGGCTGACAGAAAATTACAATAGAATTGTAATAAAGATTAGCAATAATGAAAGTCTTCTCAAAATATCATCAGCCATTTTCAGTCCTCTCAAAAGTTTTTTTTATTTAAATTGTTTTTCTTCTAATCTTCTTCCCGAGCCCAATAGAGTAGGATATGTGTTTGTAGAAAAGTTTGAGAATCGGTAGCGACAGTTGGATTCAGCCGACAGCTTTTGTGGGGTTGGGGAGCAGTTTGGAGCTAGCCTGTTCATGGTTTATGTTGGTCAAGCAATGAAATGCGTACATGTAGAAATAGCTGATCATAAGCCGATAAATAAATCGAAACCTGGAATAATACTTTTGAAAGCTGTGTGGCAACAATGAAAAAGTAAAAAAGAGTTAGAGATAGTGTTGGTAGAAATGGATTTTACAATCATAGAACACAATATCAACCGTCATTTTCAGGGATGCTAGGAAGTATTGGACACTTCTCAATCTTGTAAGAGTTTCATGTTCATATTTGTCCTCTATACCAATTCCTGTTGGAGTTATCAGTTGCTTTCCACATGTCACTACACATCTTATTATTTATCGATCAGTTTTTCCTCTGTATGCCGGATCTGCTTTGGTACACGTTTAGTTGTGGTTGTATGCTTGAAGGACACATGTAACCATCACCTAATCTATAGCACGGGAGGTAATGCCCAATCGGAGGATAGAGCTTCAGACTGCTCTCTTATATATTTGTGAGAAGTGAGAACATTAAAGTCTGGTCTAGATGTGCATGCCTTATCCTTGACCTGTCCAAAGCAGTGGACATGCTGGTTGTTATTCTTTCCAATTTTATTTTTTGGACTAGGTAAAAAGCCCGTGCGATGCACGTGTTCATGTAAGAACTCAGTTTTTAT
>CAAKMY010044812.1:0-11109 GCA_901111285.1 Corrigiola litoralis | reverse complement strand
GTAATTACTTATTCTAGTCTTGTCAAAGATATTTAGGGGTTAAGATGTATATACATATATATCATATTTAAACATGTGCATAAAAAAACTGAAAAAAGCCCATTAACAATAGATTTCAATGAAGCGCTCAAGAGCCTCAAGCGCGCCTCATCGAATGGGCTTCGCCTTGCACTTAAAAGGCGATGAAGCGCCTAGACGTGCCTCAGGAGCGCCTAGGCCCGCCTTTTTAAACACTGATTGAAATGTTTCTACAATATGGCTACAATTCTTTTGGCTTGTTTCATGCAACGTGGAAAGTAGTATGCCTTAAAAGCTACAAATTTCTGGTGGGGCAGTGCAGATCACATTTTGCTGGACAGTAATTTGATGTCCTCTTAAAGTAGCTAGCATAACTTGCATTGTTGTCATGTTGTGCTCTTATTGACTTGCTTGATTCGTAATGGAGTTACCAAGCAACTCTTCTTATGAACTTATGGGTTTATGCGGTCACGCCCCTTCCCCTCGGTCTTCTGAGTTCAAGGTTGTTAATATTGCATGTCATGTACTTACAGAATAGGCACAGAACATGAGAAGTTTGGTTTTGAGATTGGCACCTTACGTCCCATCAATTACGAAAAGATAGCTACGTTCCTCAATCGTCTGGCTGACAGATTTGGTTGGGAGAGAATGATGGAAGGCGACCTTGTCATTGGACTTAAGCAGGTAAATTGTTGCTCTTCTTGATGCTGATGATATGTGATTCTCAAAATTTTGTGTTATTAAATTACGACCCGCGATTTTCATCTGCGGCTGGTGTCTTTTTGAATATGATTCATCCTTGGCTGTCGTCAGGGTAAGCAAACCATTACACTAGAGGCTGGTGGTCAAGTTGAACTTAGTGGTGCTCCTCTTGAGACTTTGCATCAAACTCGTGCTGAAGTTATTGCTCACCTAAACCAGGTTTGTTTTGCTGCTGGATGTCTTCACTACTGACTCGAAACTTGATTCACTGTTTTTTATCGTAAAGTTGTAAACATCCCCCCACCTCTGTTCAGCCCTGTATGTATATCCTGTTTGATCAAAAGAACTTGAAGTTGGAAGCGCTGTCATCACCGAGGACGATTGACTGATGTTCTGAAACACTGCTTGTGTACTGTGGAGAATCACTTCTAAAATGTACATAAAGTCTGAGATGTGTCGAGGATATTACAAGGGCCTGCGCTTTGCAGGATGTTTGAAGATTATTCTAGTTGATAATAATTGACTATACATTTTTGCTCTAATTATCAAGATGTTAGAAATGCAAATTTAAGTAGAAATACTTGATGAAAATAATGTACTTTTTGCAGGTCAAACTTGTTGGAGAAGAGATGGGAATAGGTTTTCTAGGGATGGGTTTCCAACCTAAGAGTTCAGCCGATAACACTCCCTATATGCCCAAGGTAATCCTCCATACAGCTGTATCATGTAGATGCTTTGAGAAGAATTTGTGACAGTTTGTTAATTTGCCTCCAATACTTGTAATTGTACTTATTTTCTTAGGGATTTTTTGTAACCAATTGAGTTGATGAATTTGATTTGTTCGTCTGCTTGTACCTAATGTTCATCACCTCTCTTGAAGGGTTCGCCTTGAGTCTCTCTTTGGTTATTAGCAACTTCTGTGCGTTGTCGTACTGGAACTTCCTTTCCATATTTCGTTCCATATGATGCTTCCCATAGTTTATCTTTTGGTAGATGTCTGTGTTGTTTTTAAGCGTGTACTGTTTGTTTCTGTTCTCAGGAAAGATATGTGATTTTCGGGAACAACTTGGAAAAAATTGGTTGGGGTGTACTTGATGTGTTGGCTAGGACATGTAGTGTCCAGGTAATTGGATTGTCAGGTTCTCTGCGGTACTGCAATTTTCCTTGATTATAGCAATATTCTGGCAGATTTCTTTATTAATCTTTATTAGCTTACTGAAATATTTCAGCATATTTCTTTCCTGATAGGTGAATTTGGATCATAGTTCTGAAGCTGACATGGTCAGAAAATTTCGTGCTAGTCTTGCGTTACAACCTGTGAGAAATTCTAATACTTTTTGCTGTCTGAACTCTAAAATATGAAAACATATGGTTCCTTAATTCCTATATCTGATTATTTTAATTTATTGAGCAGATAATAACGGCGATGTTTGCGAATTCTCCTTTTGAGCAAGGAAAGCCAAATGGTTATCTCAGCTTGAGAAGGTTTTATATACTCGACAGTTTTAAAAGCTCATGCTTCTTCCTCAGAGCTGTTGTACTTAGTTGTCTTGCCTCGCTGTAATTGTGATTAGTCTCTTTTCTTGGTCTTAAAATTTAAACAGCTATTCTTGGTCGGGTGTAGTGGAACGGAATGGGATGCTTCCTTTCGTCTTTGAAGACTCGTTTGGGTGAGTAATGTTAGTTAGTTCGTGCATCAAACTCTGAAATTAAACTTCCTCTAATTGATCTAGTAGTTGGTTTCAGAGCGCTTTTCAATTTGCTTAGGATGGAAATATTGACTTAGTGTGACTCATTTAGTCATTGGTTTCTACTGAAGTTGTAGAACCAAAATCCAATCTTGCTTTATTTTCTGATGCATACTGTCATCCTCATGGTGGTCTTGCAGATATTTGACTAACCTCTTATTAACATTCTAATGCAGGTTTGAGCGATATGTGGAATATGCCCTTGATGTGCCTATGTTATTTGCCTATCGAAACAAGAAGCATATTGACTGCTGTGGAATGTCCTTTCGGGTATTAATCCTCAAAAATCTCGTTTGCATTTGCTTTGAGTGGCATTGCTCCCGTCTTCCAGCCCCACTTAAACAGAAAAATATTTCTGATTAAAAGGGGGCTGGTGAGGAGGAAATTAAGGAAAATTTCGAGTAGCTGTGATCTCAGTTCTTACTCCTTTTTTTTTTTTTTTTGTATGGAAAGTCTTACTGAAGACGTTAATTTTTCTATCATAATTGTAGGACTTCCTGGAGGGGAAACTTCCAGCTTGTCCTGGTGAGTTGCCGACAATTAGTGACTGGGAGATTCATCTGGGATCTTTATATCCAGGGGTCTGTTATGCATTCCAAATATTACTTTCATTACTGTTATCTGATGAAATTTTGGTTTCTTTTTCTGATGGTTCATTTTGCTCAAAATGCTGCCTTTCTTTTCCGTAGGTGAGGCTAAAGAAGTATTTGGAGATGAGAGATGCTGATATAGGACCGCTCAGTAGATTGTGCGCATTACCTGCACTATGGGTATGCTCCTAATTTGATCTCAAGTATGGGTGTGTGTGATTGTGTCTGTGCTGCACGCTGTTTTGAATTTGGTTTTCTTTGTTACCTCCTCACCTAGTAATTGATTCTGTTAATTCAGCGATCTCGTGTTAGCAACAAAATCGCAGGGTTATTGTCACCGGATGCTCATATGTTACCAATCAGTCACCAATACCTCAGCTCCCAACAGAATTTTAAAAGTTACAATTTTTTTTGTTCTTTTTTTTTTATAATAGCAACTCAACTAAAATAATGAGAGAACAAAAATTACAAGACTTGAAATATGTAGCTTTGTACTACTTTGATGCGTATCTTTACGCTTAAAAATGAAGATTTTCCACCCTCTGGTAACGCAAACTATACATTCTTGACTGATAGATATTTCTCGGCCGGATTTGCATATGGCTTTGTGATATTATTGGCGCTTATGCTTGTTAATGAGAAAATGAGTACAGAGTTATCGTCCGTGTATGTTGAATATATGATTTGATGTATGTCTGAATTGCTAGTGGTATTATATTATAAATTTTTACTTACATCCTTCATGGTGATCTTGTGCTGACAAGTATTTCAAATTTGCATTAGATAATCAAGATAGAGCTGTCCCTTAAGCTTCGTTATTTTAAAAAATTCAGGTTGGTTTATTATACGACGAAGACTCATTACAAAAAGTTGTGGACATGACATCTGATTGGACTGAAAAAGAAAGAGAGATGCTACGATTTGAGGTAAAGCATGTTATGGTATCTGTTTCTTTTGAATCGTGATGCAGCTCGTGTATCTTAAATAATGTAAATTAGGTAAGGTCCTTTAGATGCAAAGATGCTGTAGACATGGTACTGCCAATTTCAATGCTTAAGCTTTCCCAAACTTGCGTTCTTGTGGAGATTTATCTTCATGTTACTCACTACATTTTATTGTTTACAAACTAAATTTGACCCTTGATATACTTAAATCCCAATTCCAGCATGAATACAAGTACTGTACTACTTGTCACCATCACAGGTAAAGCATTGCAATTGGGCTAGTTATACTCCATCAACAGCTAAAGCATTGCAATTGGGCTAGTTATACTATCATTGTGAACAATATCAGACTAAAACAGAGAAATATTCTTTCTTGTTGAGTTGATTGCATCCTTTGGGGAGCCTGCGTCAGTTTAACAATCTGCATCCATCTTCCATTTAGGATCAATATTGCCTGTAAAACCGGATTGAGACAGCTAGTCATAATCCGCCTTCTGAGGTGTCATCCAATTTCCATTTAGGATCAATTGTACCTGCTTGCGCCTCAACATTCTCTAATATTCCTCTGGTTTCTATTAGAGTTCTGCTGTTCATTGTAAAATCCTTTTTTGTGCTGCATATCACTTGTGGTCGCATCTGTGGAAACTATCATATTTCTAACACAATGTCTCAGATGGTTTCTGTGGACACCTCTGCCAGTTAGACCTAACTTCCATCATTGTCCAACCTACAAATTTTATATTGTTTACTTCATCACCCTTTTGTTATATGTAGTTATGATCGACTTAGATGATGATCTTGTTCATTTAATGGGGGAGAGGGGGAAGATGATGATCCTAACTTCTGCGATACATTTTAGGTAACAAAACAAGGTATGAAGACTCCATTTAGAGGTGGAAGCGTCCGAGATGTTGCTGAGGTTGTTCTAAAATTGGCCAAGGTAAGTTGTTTCCTTTCCTTTTTCCTGTTTCTTCCTTTTCTGGCAGTTCTTTACTACAAGCCTTTAGCTCCTTTGGAAAGAATATTAACTAAGTAGGAACATGTTTTATCCAGGATGGCTTGGAGCGAAGGGGCTTCAATGAGGTTGGGTTTTTAAGTGATTTGGATGAAGTGGTCAGCTCAGGTATTTATTTTGAAGAATGTATTAAGTGATTGACTCAAGTCCTCTTGTTCAACAATCACAGATGATTTAAAGGGACGGTAGACCTAGTTACAAAATAAGTTAATGTTAATCACTTTTTATCAACCCCTTAAAAAAATCCCCATTTAAGTGAAAGAGTGATTACTTAAAATGGTTTACTTTAAACTTAAAAGTAGACAATCTAAAATACGACTTTCCAAAAAATATGCGAACAAAATGACGATCAAACTGCAATCGCGAATGACTAGCAGCAAGTTTTTAATTTTGGAGCCTGCGAACCACATCGAACTTGAGAAAAGAGATGCTAAGCAGCAAGTAATTAACATTCTTATGAGGTAATTTTGTTTTTTCGAGACGAGTATTATTCATATAAATTCTGTACTGCAGGTGTGACTCCGGCTGAGAGGCTCTTGGAGAAGTACTATGGAAAGTGGGGTCAGAACGTAGATGTTGTGTTTAAGGAGCCTGACCTATTGCTGTGACTTGGTTATTGATGTTTTTGGATGGTTTCTGGACTAGCAGTCGAGCTGCACATCACTCATCTCCTCTTTCAAGTCAATGTAGAATTTGATAGTGATTGTAATAGGTGTGGCAATTCTTAACAAGATTGTAATATAGCAATAAGATTTGCACTAATAATTGTGCAAAATGACTGTCTCGACCTCTGTTTATTATCCAACAATCCTATCCTTCACCCTCTACGTATAGCATTTCAACAATCATATGTATAATAAAGCATAAGTTGCCAGGTAGCCGTGGCGTAATATTAAATCATTTAGTATGATTTTTTATTTTATTTTTGAGAATAGGTAAGGAGAATTACATTAAAATTAGGAGTGTGTCCTCTCGATATAAGCCCTTAATCTATTTTGGTACAAGATATCATCTAATTCATTTGAGGCAGAAGAGTGCTATAAGAGACTATGCCTGACAGCGTAACCTAAATTCGGCATCCAGTCTACCGCTCTATTCCCTTCTCTAAAAATGTGCGTGATGATAATTGAGTCAACTGAGTTGAGGAACTTTTTCGTGTCTTCAATCAAGGCATGGATCCTCCAAGGACAACTGAATTGACCTTTGAGAGCTTGGACAACTATAAGATTATCACCTTCAATGTGAATTTTCGAAAACCCCATTAAAATTGCCTGGTGAACTCCATTTAGTATGAGTAGTCTAAAAGTTTTTTATGTCAAAGTGTGATCTTTATTAAAAAAAGAAGATTATGAAGGATACTCATTGTACTTGTTACTTCGTACTTGTGAACTTGGCATTAGCTAGTGTATGACTGAATAGCTAGATTCATTACTGCCAGGTTCACATAAATGTTTCGATAAAAACTTAAGATGTTCTGTAGTCAGATTCCAGACAAAGTTGAGCAATCGATTGCTTCTTCAAATTATAGCTGTAAGGCTCCGTACATCACAGCTTTATGTAGTCATAGTTTTACCTTAATCTTGTTTTTTTTTTAAAGCTTAATCAAAACTAATTAACAAACCACATAACTTTTCAAACAACATAACATCATGACCATTATTCCTAAACAACAACATGAGATGCAACTGTTTTGTATCGCTTCCATGGCCAATTAGGGGTGTGAATAAACTCAGTCTCACCGATCTTGCTCTTGGATGGAACAATAGACCTACAAAATAAAAAGTTGTCACGTTTATCAACCTTTGTACCTTTTCCCTTGAGACGGTCTAGGCGGCATCTTAATCTTAGGATGCGATCGGACTCTACCCTTATGCCTAGTAAAATCGGATGCCGGTGAAATATGCAACTTCTTTTCCATGTTCCACTAGATCGTGTGCACGAGGTGGATTCGAAGGAAGATACATCGGAACCAAGATTACCCACACAACTCCATATTGTCCTCTCCTCCTTGTGTCAAAGTTTGCTCTAGCTTTCCACAATTCGTAATCTCTGTATCCTCCTCGCAGATCTCTACATAACCCATACCATCATCCTCGTTCTTAATCCAAATACTATCTAGAGTATCATTAATATGCATGAATTGATGGCCATTGTCACCATCATCACCCATTGCTTGATCACAACTAGAAACATTAGAGATCGTTGGTTCCCAAAAGCTCTTATTGTGGATGAACTCTGTTAAGATAGTCACTTTTGGATCATAAACTGGAACCTTAATGATTGACTTGTAACAAGAGTTATAAAACATAGAGTTATTTGCGTTGCTTCAATTTCACTAATCCTTGCAGATTTTGGGTGTGTGCCACATTGGGTTGTAAAAATTCCAAACCTAGGTTTGTGGATACGTGAGCAATAGCTACAAAAATGATTACAAATTAGGCAAATCATGATTATTTTCGCCAAAAATATAGGTAGGATTATTTTAAATCAAACCGTCAAAGTTCGGATTATTTTAAGGCAATTTTCCAATATATTTTATAAACTAAAATAATTAGATTGTTACTTTTTTCTAAAGCGTCACTTTACCAAGTTTCAAATATTATAATTTATATATTTTTCCTTAAGAACTAGATTAACATCTTAAATCTTGTAGGAGACCGTCTATTTTTAAATAAAAATTAAATCAATTTGAAATTGTCATTCTTAGCTTAAAGTGGTCATGATTTTTTATAGTATTAGTGCAACTGACTATTTTTTTTGAGTCAACTTGTGCATGTTTAGTTTTAATTAGAATTAGACCGTCTCCTTGAAAAAGTTGAGTATATAATAATGCAATAACATTAAGATTATTCTTAATAATCATAATCAAATAACTATCAATATTATAGGTTTTTGGATTTTTTTTTTTTGCTAAACGTTTTTTTTAACTTTTTCAGAAATTTTTGAACTTTTTTGAAAAAAACGGTGTATCCCTCAAATGTCAATTCTTTGGTTTTGCAGCAAAAGTGTTGTTTTAGATAATATGTATTTTTCAAAACATAAATTATTAAAAGATACGGTCAATTTTAACTTAAATATAGACATGTCATTTATTAAGTTACAATAATCACTTTCAAAGGGTATTTAAGTTTTTTTTAGGACCAAAAAAAAAAACAATGAGTGATGAACTCATTTTTCTCATAGTTATGTATAGACGTGGAGGGCTGAATGCGTGGCAGTCACTTGCAATTAATTGTTTAATTTAATATGAAAAAGACGCAAATAACGTGAGTTGTTGAATGGGACAAGATAATTGAGTATGCAGCTTTGTTCTCTAAATATTCTCTTTAGAAAAAAAGCAAACTGAAATCAATGAGCTATTTGCCGCCACTGTTTACCTGCAAGGCTGCAAATCCATGGAGCAGAGTGGATCCGTCCATGATTAATAAAGTGCCATTTTTTTAGGTTATCAATTTCTTGGTACATGTAATTTCACGAGCATGATTATGGACAAACACGACGTGATAATGTATCCCTCTTTTGGACATGATAAAGTTTTTCTTTAAGTTGATAAAGTGAAACTGACAGTCTAAATATAATCAAATTTTCAACATCCAGTTCCATAATAATTGGTGTTTCCCACTATATTATTTCCCAAATTAATCATGGGTCGCACTGTTTATTTTATTGTCGGTGAGCAATTGAGCATATACCCTTCCCACTATATATCAGCATTGATAAAGTAAAGACTAATTATTGATTTATCACGTGATGTAATACCTTGACCCTAAAGTTGAACAAAAGTCTTCCAATGAGATGATCATCAAACCATAAGCTATGAACATGATCATAGATTATACCATGTTTCCTGGATCATGTACTCCCACTCATTTTTCATGTACCTTTTGTCATTTTTCTTGTACCTTTTCAAATTAGGTACAAGAAAAATGTTAAAAGGTACAAAAAATTTGGGGTAGGAGTACCTAATAATTTGCCGAACATAATTGATAAATGTTTAAATCTAGGGTGTAAATATCAGCTAACTCAATTTGTCATTCTGTGCATGTCTATGATCTGGATTTTAATCAAATTTATGTCTTTTTGTAGACCGATATGAAATTATAAATTACATGAGGGTGGTTTAATAATCAAATATGGACTAAGTTTATGACTTGTTGTCTATGTTTAAACATTACGTTGAGTTAAAGATAACTACAGAAAGGTTTCATGCTCAACTAGAAGGATGGGAAAGCATGAGGGCAGGAAGAACCTCAATGTTTGAGTACGGAAAAACAAATTGAGAATTTGGATATGTATGAAATATGAGTGATGGAAAGTCGGTACTATATCGTCAAAATGGATAAGAAACTTGTATCATCTGAATCACCACCCAGTATAGCCAATCCATGACTCATAATCTCACAAAAGAAGAAAAAAAAATCGAAATAGAATTCATATATACATTAGCGACCAACATGAATGAATTCTATTACTAAGTTGTAGACCTAAGTTAAAAGATCGAAATAGAGTATAGTGTTACCAAGGGACAAAAATTAATCATAGTTGCATGTTCATGATTTATTTGAATTAGATGTTTATAATGTCAAAAAGGTATGATCTAAATCTCAAAGTATCTCAATAAAGTGTCTTAAATATGAAAATTTCTTTTCAGTGATATATTAGTGATATGTGTATTTTATCCGATTTTTTAGTTGTTTTCGATTTTTGGAGCATACTGAGCCACTAAAAATTGTAATGGAGTCATTTTGACAAAAGAATCTTGATGTGTACGTGATGATTTCATTTTGTTTGTTTAATCCCACATACTCCAAATTAATTTTGAAAAATTCAACGGTAAAAACACCACTAGCTAAAGTATGTCAAGTGTGAATATTAAAGAAGTGTGCATGGGGAATTTTTTTTTTTCTAATTTTTGGATGGAAATTCTATATTTTTTTGTGTGGAATAGACATCCTTTTCTTGTGCTAAATAGTTAACGTTGCCATTGGTATAATTTTGTTGTTCATGGCATAATGTGACACCTCATACAACAACGTACTACGACGTCCCTCCCAATCTCCCATACATGTACCAATTTGACAAAGGTTACATACTAATGTATTTTTTTGGTACATATATACAAAAGTTGCGTACTGATATGCACTTGAGTTAAGATTAGTAAAGATCATTTGTGTGATGAAGAGAAAAATGGCAGTTCATTGACAGGAAGTTCAATGAAATTCGTGGAGAGACTTGCTCTGAAATAAGAGAGAAATTAGTGGAATGCTAAAGAGACTTTTATTCAACTTTAGGGTCATAAAATTGGTTTACTTATCCTATGACATTCAAACACTAACGATCGATTATGGGTTCTCACGTCATATTCAATTACAAAAAAGACAAAGGAGAGCCCCTCGTGTCCACGTTTTATGAGCTATAGAGGGAAAGTTTTTAAGTAATTAAATGACTTTTTCTCTTCTAGGTTTGTACATTATTAACAATCATGTGCGGTGTACGATCATGTTTGATAAGTGCATAATTATATATATTTTTATTCCCTAATACTAGTGGTTTATATGATATCTGATATTATTTTTGACCTTTTTATACGAGTTTGTCAATTTTAGAATTTATCACATTGAATTTATATTTTATATCTAAATTGGCTTATTTGTGGTATTTTATTATTTTGTAGAAATTTTGGGTCAAAGAATTCTTGCGCATTAGTTAAAGGACCCAAAAATAGCCATTTATATGAAAGACAAGTTAAGGAAAAGAAGAAAAGAAAGGAAAGCTTGGACAGTTGGATTGAAGTACGCTACAGAAGAATGAAAGATAAAGGAGAAAAGAAGATGAGAAAATGAAAAAACGGAAAAGAAGATTAGAGTACTAACTCCCCTGGAAATTCTACAAGGAAACTTCCCAAATTGCTATCCCATTGGAAGATTCCAGCGTATTGTAAAACTCGGCTAAGCACACATATATATTTGGTGTGAACAAACAGAGCAGAAAAAAAAAAGAAGGCATACTGACCAGACGAAGAAGCAAGCACATTCAAGGGAGCCAGCCCTAAAAATTCGCACTGTAATGTATAGAGTTCTTCTATCCTTGTA
>CAAKMY010044808.1:0-10580 GCA_901111285.1 Corrigiola litoralis | reverse complement strand
TACATACTTTATTTCCTAAAATTACTAATCTATCCCAAATAAAGAAATCAATTATTAATCTACAAATCTTTTATGGGATATGTTTTATGTATAGAGACTATTCAAAGAATATAATGGTACATCTTTAAAATTTATATAATAACAACATAATTTAACCAAATAAAATATAGGAAATAAAATCATGGGAAATAGAAATTCCTACGTGTCAACCAAACATGTTTATGCCAATTCCCATGAAATCCATAAGGGAATTAAATTATATGGAAGTGAAAGTGCCTGCATAAATTCAATTCCCTTATGAACCAATATAAACATTTAACAACCTCCATTTATATTTCACAAGCCCTCCTCGCAAGAGAAATGTTAACTCATTAAAAAGACCTACTAAATTAGGAAACATAGTACATGGTTTTACATAAATTGCAACTAAAAAAACTAACACACATAGAAAGCTATATAATTGAGGATGTAGATATCAAAATCAGTTATATGTATGTTGGTTCACAAATCCTTGGCAAAAGTACAAGCCTCGAGTTTCTAGTTGCTAAATAGAACTTGCGCTAGATCTTGGCCGTGGGGTGGTTGTAAAAGTAGAGTATTTTTCTCTTGAAAGATATGTTCATTTTCGTCTAAATTAAGGGAGAGAGATGGCAGGTGTGCAACTCATCTAAATATGTTATATGGCATTTTGGAAATTTGTCTTGAAAGAGGTTTTTGTTACCTTAGTAAATCAACAACCATGTTTAAATAGTACGGAATGGTGACTAGTGAACATGTGTATTTTGACATGCATGCTGTCTCTTGGCATCCTTTCCCAACAACATCTCACCTCAATTTATCATGGATGAGTGACTTCAACAAATGATCAGTAAATCGCTATGAAACTTGAATGAAAAGCATGGTCATTATGCAAAACTGACATTACATGTTTTAGATATCTGAAATTGATCGTGTATTATGTCTTCGTCTTTAGGATTTATAACATTTACTTTTAAGATACATAGTTGGAATTTAAAACACAAAGACTCACAACTAGATGCAAAACATGCACATGTGCACGCCTTCCTTACACAAAATAGCATAAAAATTTGACCACGTTGGTTACCTACCATTACCAATAATCAACCATATCAAATTATCAATCATATAATTCGCTGACTCTTGACAGTGCACTACTTCAGACATAGCTAACCATCAGCAGAAGGGCCACTAGCAGAAGGACCGTCAGCGATTGGAGCTGCGGCTGGTGCAGCGGAAGGAGCATTTCCGTCTTGATCTTCCCTTGTAAACCCGAACTTCTTGATGAGCTCCTTGGCAATAATCTGATTAGCGTTATCACTCGGGTGATACTCGTCCCAAAACACATACTTGCTCCTATCCTTACACAACGTTGATGCTGGAATACATGTCAAGGCTGGCCTTATTTGCCCAAAGGAGCAACAAGGAGAATCTGAATTCGTAAAACCTGCAATCAAAAGAGATAGCCAAACCCTTTAATGTCTATAGCTGACCTTCCTAGTTTGACAAAGTTACAGTCCTTAAGAAATTCAACAATTTTTTTTCAATGCGTTACACCATAATATACTAACCTAATATAGCACTAGTGTGCTATTCAAAATGCAATAATGAGTGATCATCATATCATTAGAAGCATTAAGCTTTGAGTTTGAGTTTTAAGTTTTCCTCACCATATTTATATGGATTGCTAATTACATCGTTGACGACATCATAAGCATCACCAAATTTGAATTCGGCATTAGGGAGGCTGCTTGAGAGCTCTTCCACCATTTTGTTTGTAGCTTGGTTGAAGCTCTGGGCGATCTTGTTTGTTTTGTCTTGGCAATTCCCTGTTGTACTCAGCACTCTTTGTAGCGGGATGCAGCCCATGGGCCCAAGCCCAAACACCATCAGCTTTCTTGCTCCTAATTTGTGCAACAGCTGCAGACATACATGGTGACTATTAGAAACATGAAAAATCAAATTGGAAAAATGACCTTCTTACTACTCTAAAAAAAAGAGAGGTGATCTTCTAACTATTTATGTCTAAATATCGTGCAGTTGTAATCAAAATGTAATTAAGAAAATAAAGTACGCACCAAAAAGAAAATAAAGAAGATCCACCTCTAGTAAGCATAGAATGTATAAGACCAAGAGGTGGTAGTACTTAAGCATGATGTGCAACAATCATTGAGATTAGTCATTTTCTTTTGGGCAGAAAAGACTTTTGACTACGTACGTAAACTTAAAACCCAATCCTTACAAATCTCTTCTTTCATAGAAGAGTCATCGTCAAAGAGATTAGTTATTATGTACAGTCTATACCATGCTCCCGGGAGCATGTGCTCCCGGGAGCATGTGCTCCCACCTAGATTTCTTATACCTTTTGTCGTTTTTCTTGTACCTTCTCGGAAAAAGTATAAGAAAAACATGAAAAGGTACGAGAAATATAGGGTGGGAGCACATGCTCCAGGGAGCACCTAATAATTTGCCGTTATTATGATAGAAAAATATAATGGTACCTTGAGTTGTTCTTGAAGGGTTCCGACTAAGTAGTCCATGAAACTTTGGTCATTATACTTCCAAGAATCACTATAGACCGGCATAAGGTAGTTGTTGATGAAGTCATTGCTTCCTAGTGCAACAACATAACGAGCATCTTGGAAAAACTTGTTTGATTCATTTTTGCCAATCTTTCTAGTAATTAGTTCTTGAGTTCCTTGGAACAACTCGATTTGCTTGTAGAAGCACAGCCTTTGAATCTGCACAAAAGCAATATGCTTAACTACTTAAGCAAACACACTACTGTGATGAATGTTGCTCATGCCACAAGTGTTGTTTAAGGTTGCTTATACTTACAAAATAACCACCGGTTTCATTCAAGATACCGCCACCACCGGATGCATAATTTACACCATTCTGTAGAATCATATCTTCATTCATATTTGGATCCAAAAAGGCTGGTGGCCTTGGTAGTCCCATTTGATCCCCTGCATATAAAACAGAGGTCCATTTCATTTCTTTACATTCCATCGATCAAATGTCTTAGAGTTAATTTTGCTTACTTCAATGGTTTGTATACACTACATACGAAGAATAAAACCACAACTTGAACAACTACATTGGATGATCTATCATTTGTTGAACATGTGTTATGAATTTGTTATTAGCAATGCTTTGAAATATAAGTATATATGAACAAACCTATGATATCAGAAACCGTCCGACCATTAGTAAACCTTCCATTGGGCAACCCGTTACCGAAGTCAATACCATACCACGGTAGGTTGGCCTTTGCAAGACTTCTAGGGAGGTACTCGTTATTGCCCACATCAGAGAGTGAGTCTCCAAAGATGAACTGTACCAATGTGCAATCAAAACCATTAATGGAACTGCCTAAGATCATCACAATCACTACCGCCAATGTCACCAAAAACTTCATACTTGAAATTGTTTTCGGTGTCTATGATAGTGTTATGATGATAATGTTTTGGAGGAGGAGGTCGGGGTCTAATTTAAACATACAACATTTGAAGCAGTCATTAATAACCGGGATGGGCAAGAAGATTTGAGCTAGGGAAGGCATAATTAAGGGTGACTAAGAGAAGCAAACGAGGGAGAGTTGGATGAACAAACAGTTAAAGATTCAAACCTACTGCAACTACCCTGGAGAACAAGGAAATTCTTGATAGGATGCAACGGTATTTGGGTAAATGGTTGGACATAATCTTGAATTTAATACTATGGTGATGGCGTGTTTTACTATAAAAAATCAGAGCGAAAAAACTTGGCGTCACCATTGTCAAATAAAAAAGATACGTACTGCTAGTATACATTAGTATAACTATAATACACACTGATGACACATGATTCATTTGAGCTAAGTCGATCAGTATAAAAACTACACAGCCAAAAATGTTGTGATTGGCATGGAGAGTTTACCTACCTTTAAGTCACCTTCATCCAGGTTGCACTTGCAACTACCTCAAATATATGATCATGTGATGTCCAAGTTAGGCTCGTAAAGTATGATCATATGCTATGTTTTAGGAGTGCTACATTTTCGTTAAGCCAAAGGTGGCTGGTACTAATTGTTTTCCTGTCGTTGGACTTGCCTTCATCCACTCTAGTGTGTCTGAGTGTCTCTAATAGTAACAGAGAGCCGTAGCTTATGCGTAATCGAATTCTTGTATCAAATTTCTTTCTTTCCCATGCATATTGATTTTGGTGAATCAAGGAGTGTCTCAGTTGAGTCAGATCCACATTTTTCTTAACCTCATATATGCATGACACACGATAATTAAGAAATAAGAAACTTAATTTGCTTTAAGATAGATGAAAAAATATTAGGAGTATTAAACTTAGTGACCACCTAAGCGCATGACATCAACATATACCGACTTGGATGTACTCCGTATCTAGCTTCTTAGTTGTTTATATATGTCATGGTTGATGGTCTCGTGGTAACTAATTGTGCGAAAGAAACACTTAAGCGCATGCATATGATAAAATAAACCATTGGCCAAGCCTTTCGATATTGAGCTATATATGGTCTTGGACGATCCGTTAGCTGAGAACCTACCAAAAAAAAATTATTGCCGATCGAGGACTCAAATACTCCTTTAACTTAAGTTACTTAAGAAACCTTATTTCCGATAAGGTGAAAAAAGACTTATAAGTTACTTATAAGTTGCAATTATCAAGCACTTCTAGTTATAGTTAAATAAGCTTTTTTCAATCAAATAAGTCATTCTCACCTTATAAGCTAACTGGATGCACATGTCAAACATACCCTAAAGTTGTATAGTTAAATTCCTCACAAATTTTTTATTCAATAAGATACATATGAGTCTCTCAAAGTTCAAAAGAATTTCCAAAAGTTCCCAAAAATTGGAAATGTTTTTTGAAATTACCAAACTCTCGAAAAAAAATTACTCCCTCCGTTCTCACATAGTTACTACTCGATCCATTTGTTTTTATATGATTTGAGATCATAAATAACTTAGAAAATATGTATAATTTTTTTACAATTCATTTTATTTTGCATCATGAGATTCAAAATATATTATCTTGATATATGTGGAAAAAAAATTACAAATTTATTGACACAGAGGGAGTATTATAGGCGTACAAAGAGCATGACCTTGAGTCCTTGATGACACAAAAGAGGACGGAAATGCATTTACAAAGGACTGATGTATCTATTTCATATTTAATGAAGTAACTTTTGTCGATCTTTCACTGTTCCACATGGCTTGGGAAAGTTCAAATTAATGAACTCCAATGAACCTAGCGTCCTCTCGTACTGCTTCAACTCACTCTCTCTCCAGCAAGGCCAAATTCCATTATCCTACATTTATATTGCATTATAACGAATTGAATAAACAATAAATAATTCAATAGTGAGCATATTTGTAAACATATTATTAATCATCTCAAATTTAGTTGGATTGAGCCTTATTTTTTCAGGATATAAAAGAAATCAAAGTGTTTTTTTATTGGATAACGGGCTAAACAAAATATAAAGGACAAACATTCTCGAGACAACACAAACACAAACAAAACTACATAAAAGACACTAATTAGTAATTACCACCTACACACTGCCAAAGAAATTTGAAGCTAAGTCCATATTATCCACACAAGTTGCGTAATCAAAACAGGTAGATGCTTTCTTGCTAAGAAGTCCCAAATACCGTCAACATAGTTTGAACCAACAACTCGCTTGTACCTTGGAAAGACTCGTGACCGGTTTTGCTCTCTTCCACACCTTTAGAGTATTTGAGCGATGACTACAATCCTTACCTTTCATTTGAATATAGTAACCAAAGGATGTTGATTTCCTGTAATGCATGATAGCCATATTCAGTTGTTTGATGCCCAATTTATTACACGTCGAACGCACAATATCATAAGCACCATCCATATTCCTCTTTAAAATCCTCATATTGTCGAACTTTTCCGTGCCTTTTAGAGTACTGGGACTTCTTACAAAGACTGAAATCCGATGGGTCAATCAAGAGAATTTGTGGACTTTACCTTGTCTGAGGGACTAACTCGATCCTCCAACTCAATGACCGTGTAAATGGTGTTTTCATGAACATACGAATTATAGCTCACTTTATCATTTTTTTAATTGCAACTGTCTGTTTTTGTGTTGCTAGCGGCAAGTTTGAAAGCGTATGCTTTCCATAAGTTTTTGTTGTGAAGGGCCTTATTCGAGATATTTGTTTTAGACTTGACAGCAGATTCTTTGATAATAGACGTCGCACAGTGGTTAAGAACTTAATTTCACCCCCCCCTCCCCGCATCAGCCTTTCCACATCAGCCAAGGAGATCGTTAAACACGAGTTTGGTCTTCGTTTATTTGAAAACACATGTTTTCTCTTCACACGAGTTTGGTCGGGAAAGTTGCTTCCACATAGTTTTTGGTAGGGGAGGGAAAGAAAGGCAAGAAGAGGTTCTAGGCAAGCAAAAAGAAAAAGGCAAATTACAGTTATACCTTTATGTATACATTTGGAGAATTGATTTATACACTTTATAAATAGATTTTTACATTTCCCTTTGTGAGTCACAGTTTTTCATATTCCTCTCGTAAAGGAGAGTGAAAAAAATAAACTCCATATTCCTCTCACAAAGAAGAATATAAAAATAATACTTTCGAGTATAAAAATCAGCTCCCAAACACTTGAATGTATAGTGTATATTCACATATACAATCCTACTGTATAATATTGGTGGATATATGACTAAGTGTAATTAACAGATGGCAGTCATGCATTGGTGAATCAGTGGGAAATCTAGTGACGGACAAATATCAGAACTCCGCCAAAACCTTTGTTGATGTGGCCAAATGTGAGCCATCCCAAGAACTAGAGTCTCGCACTTTTCGTCACGAAATCAAAATAACCCATCACCAAAAATCTCCCAAATCCATCCTGACCCTCCAATCCCATAATCCAACGGCATGCAAGTGCACGTATATCCCAAACCATATCCTTAAAAACATGATTAAACAGAAAACTGAAAACTGTTTCCTACATTTACCACACTCTCAAGACTACACTCAACCACCAGCTCTCTCACTATACTCACTGTGCTATGGCTTCCTCGATGGCTTTCAAGCCCTTCACTGGTCTTCGCCAATCCACACCAACATCATCCAACCATGAAATCTTTGTCTCTGTCAAACCCACCAATGTCAAAATCAACCCCAAAATCAAGGCTGGTCTCACCAGTCCCAAGGTCATGTCATTTCTATATTTTTTTCACTAGTTGTTGCATGCCTGTATGTGTATCACATTCCCAGAACGTTTTGAGAGAGACCGACTACTTTTATGTTAAAAATATTGTTATTGATAGAGCCTATTATCATATTGGCCCAATAAAGGAATATACATTTATAAGTTGACTTGGGCCTCTCGTAAGCTTAAGTAAATATAGCTTATAAGGAGTTCATCTACTTTTCTAATAATTTGTGCTATGATATATCAAGCATGTCATGTGAGAAATGGGTGGTATGAATTTGGACGCTAAGGGCTCGTTTTGTAAGAGGGTGTAACGTAATTATCATTATATTCTACTTAGCTCAAAAATAGAGGGGAATCATGGGAAAAAGAAAATGTCATGAAAGTTTGAACAAAAAATGTGTGTATTGAGCTTGTACTTCATAGGTTCTTTGAAATGTCATGGAATAAAAATGTGTGTAATTAGCTTAATTAGGCTTCATAGAATCATAGGTTCTTTCATATCAGTAAATTAGAAATGTAATGGAAAAGCTCAAAGAACCTATGGAGCTGAAGCTCAACATCACCATGCCATTAAAAATGCTAAGGGTGTATTGAGCTTCGGCCATATTGGTTCTTTGAGCTTTGGATCCTTTCATATCAATAGATGGATTCCTAATTATCGACGGAAAAAATATTAAGTAGCTTGAAGTTTTAAGGGAGTGTCTTATGGCTCCTAGCTTGGAGTAATTTGGATTTTCGACCATGTCACATGCTACACAATTAAGACTGGTACTGGTACAGTGGTACATTACAGAATGTCACTTATTTTATGTGTTATAAATTACATGGTATATGAGATGAATCTAATAATTTTTATTTCCTGCAGGTGCAAGGCCGGAACCTCCGGGTGGCCGTGATTGGGGGTGGACCAGCAGGAGGGGCGGCAGCCGAGACCCTAGCCAAGGGTGGCATAGAGACATTCCTGATAGAGCGAAAAATGGACAACTGTAAACCGTGTGGAGGAGCCATTCCACTTTGTATGGTAGGGGAGTTCGACATACCACTAGACATCATTGACCGTAGGGTGACCAAGATGAAGATGATATCCCCCTCAAATGTTGCAGTTGACATTGGACGTACCCTTAAGCCACATGAGTACATTGGCATGGTTAGGAGGGAAGTTCTTGACGCTTATCTGCGTGAAAGAGCGCAAACTGCTGGTGCAACTGTAATCAATGGTCTGTTCTTGAAGATGGAAATTCCTCAGTCCCCTAGTGCTCCTTACAAGCTTCAGTACACTGCTTATGATAGCAAGACTGGTGGTGCTGGTATTAAGCAGACTCTTGAGGTCGATGCTGTTATTGGTGCTGATGGGGCTAATTCAAGGGTTGCAAAGAACATTTCTGCTGGGGATTATGAGTACGCCATTGCCTTCCAGGTTAGTGTAGTCCTGTTTGTAACAGAAATGCATTTCATTAGCATATATAAGTTGTCAAAACTGTTTGCAGCTACGTCGAATTAGAAATGCAAATGATTAGTGTAAGGCTTTTTGATCAACCTGCTATAAATGTGCTGATAGAATAGACTGTCCTAATTAGTTAGGCTTTGCAATTGCATTGGTGTTCATCTATATTAAAATGAAAACAGAGGAAACAGGATGAATCTTGTAGCATGATTACTGACTAACTCTGAGAAACCATATTATATATGAACACCAAATGCAATCTTGTAGCATATATTATGAACTCAACTGCAAATCCCATCTATCAGGAACTCGAAACTTTTTATTTGATTCAAGAGTTCAAGTTAAATGTGTATAGCATGATTAGAATTTTTTTTGATGTTACAAGTTCAGTTTGGAAAAGTTCTTAAACCAAATGATAGCTAATAATTAGGTAAAATAGCAGACCATCAAGTGTAAAATAGCAGACCATCAAGTGTGAAATAGTGAAAAAACATTAGTAGTGCTTATCTTCTCTGGGATGAATGTGACAAATTTACAGTTTTAACAATTTCCAGGAGCGTATCAAGATACCAGACTCAAAGATGACTTATTATGAGGATCTGGCAGAAATGTATGTAGGAGACGATGTCTCACCAGATTTCTATGGATGGGTGTTCCCCAAATGTGACCATGTAGCAGTAGGGACTGGGACTGTAACACACAAGTCAGACATCAAGAAGTTCCAACTGGCAACAAGGACGAGAGCCATGGACAAGATTGAGGGAGGGAAGATCATCAGAGTGGAAGCCCACCCAATCCCTGAACACCCGAGGCCCAGGAGGGTGCTAGGACGAGTAGCATTGGTTGGAGATGCAGCAGGGTACGTGACCAAGTGCTCAGGTGAGGGTATTTACTTTGCTGCTAAGAGTGGAAGAATGTGTGCAGAAGCAATCGTGGAAGGATCAGCAAACGGGCAGAGGTTGGTGAATGAAGCAGACTTGAGGAAGTACTTGGAGAAGTGGGACAAGAAGTATTGGCCTACTTACAAGGTGTTGGACATCTTGCAAAAGGTTTTCTACCGATCAAACCCAGCTAGGGAGGCATTCGTGGAGATGTGTGCTGATGAGTATGTACAGAAGATGACTTTTGACAGTTATTTGTATAAGACCGTGGCGCCTGGTAACCCATTGCAGGACTTGAAGTTGGCAGTGAGGACTGTTGGGAGCTTGGTGAGGGCGTATGGCTTAAGAAGAGAGATGGAAAAGATCGAGGCTTAAGAGTTGTCCATCTGGTGATGCTTTGTGCTGTGAATTGTAATTTGGTTAGTGGAACTGGTGGGTATCTAAATATATAATATTGCAATGTAAGTAGAGAACATTGTTTTCCCTAAAGACATACGGAATGTTTCGTAGGCATGTTAATCTACAGGCCTTGAGGCTTGATTTGCTAAGAACTATTTGAGCATATACCTTACGATTTAAACTGATGAACTGAAAGATTAATGCTTTATGACATGATTTGCAGAAGGCTCCTGTCAGAATGCTATAGAACATAAAAGAACTGCCGTTGTAAGTTGAAACTTCTGTAAATTCATATGTGCTACTGATAGGTAATTAGATATAGATAGATATGCCATTGATACCAAGGATTACTGCAGAAGCTTTAATGAAACGGTCAAAATGACAAAATGTAAATCCTAGCGTTTGTTTATGCGGCTCCCTTTAGACCCAAAATAAAGAAATGGGATTTTCTCCTGTGTACCCCTGTACTATACACGAAAATCCAACATACTCTTCTGTTTTTTCGACTAATCCAAAATACCCCCGAAGTCGAATTTTCGACCCAAAATACCATTAATGACGACGGACGTTAGGTTTGACGTTAGCTTAGTTATGTTTATTGTCATTAGC
>CAAKMY010044801.1:0-25664 GCA_901111285.1 Corrigiola litoralis | reverse complement strand
TTTCGTCAAAAAGTAATACAAGGTTCATAATATTTAAGTGAAAATTTGAATGTAGAATGTTTTTTAAATAAATATCGCATATTTTTTAAGTGGAAGTGACCATTATATATAGTTGCAAAATAATTATTTTTATATTAATATAATTAGATCAATTCGCTAATTATTATCGACGAAAAGCATAAAAAAATGTTATACTAAAAAATTTATAGGGGCCCATTTTTTAAGTTTAGCACAGGGCCTCCGAAATGAACGGGACGGCCCTGACAAGAACTGATTCCTCGACTAATGAAAGAACTGGAATAAATTAAAATGACTGACAAATTATGGACTACGTACTGAATTGCATGAAAATTCTGATGCTAGACATACGGACATACCTAGCTTTCACTGGGCTTTGTACGCACAAGATAGCATCTTATACCAAAAATATCCGGATCCTCTCATTTTTAGAAAAATGTAAATTCAAATAACTTCTCTATCACTACAACTTTAATGTAGTTAGTGCGACAAAGTCAATGATATGGATAAGAAAAACTAACAATTACTCAAACTAATCAGGAACAGGCAGTGGGAGTGAGTCATCAATTTGTTGTGATAATGACTCATCGTGTGAAAGGTCTTGCACCAAATTTATATGAAGAAATAACATTATTGACGCGTAGGTGATGTTTTTAAAACTAGTATCACGTGGTTTTGTAACACATCATATTCTCCAATACTTTGGTCTTTGCTGTTTGGAATACAAAAATGTTCTCATGAGTGGACGGTCTTTAATCTTGAGGGGTGGCTCATCGTCTTATTCTTTTATTCTCAAATTCGAGTCTGTAGAATACCTAAAATAACGTAAAACACGTGTATCTTTGGTACTATTCTTTCATATTCATATTCATGCACCTGGTGCGCCATCGACGTACCAATAGCAAGGCAACAGGTATATATTGGACTAGTGGCACCTGCTAATGTTATTGCATCATCTACACTGTTGAGTATTATATCTATTCTGTGCAGAATTAGTGGGGCTTGGGCTTCCAATTACTGGTTTGAGATCTTGGATAAGCCATGTGTGCGGCCCTCAAATCTATGTGCGTGATTTCGCAACTGAGTGGTAGTAGATCTTACGATTGCGGATAGGCTACTTCGCTAATGGAAGTCCTCGTATTATCATTTTTATAAGCTTAGATGGTGAAGTTCTTGCAAGGTGTAATTTTATCTGTTTTATAAAGCTAGAAACACCTTTCATCCTAGTTGTATTTGTTAATAGGTTGTTGATGGCAAAACATATTTAGACAATAAGACACATGCATACCATGATCAAGTAAGAATAACTATATAGTCATGTTTTGAGATCTAATAATTTGCTAGCTAAGTACACATTGATTTGAGAGCGCCAATTAAATGGCATGATGTGCATTTTCTATTTCAAGATTCTTCGGTAGTGGAATGCTTAACCATTTTTCATTTTAATGGTTTTTGTTAATCTCACTGTTAGCAATTCGTTATTTATTTTTTAATATACATAAAAATGACACATATATCATAATATATAGTTCGGCCTATATAGTTCTCACTTAGTCGTGCAAATAGTACGAAGTAGATAACTAATAATGTATCTTTTACAAAATAACAAAACTCACAATGTGATACGTGAGTAACTATGTAGATTATTTGTAGATTAATTGGATCAATTAATTAGGTTTTTCCTTCTTAACAAAAAGCCACCAAGATCGACTACTAGCCCTCTTGCTAATTAATAAAGGTTTGGAAAACTAAATCTTATATCCCTGTTTCTAAGGAGCAAAATGCAACGGGAACGTCGTGTTCTTGTTTGAACTTTGAAGTGTTAAAGCTTTAAATTAGTACCAATTTAACTCGTCTTAAAAATATAAGATACTATAATGATTTAACATACAAGGTGACTATATCCAAAACGTAAATAATAATTCTTACTCTTTTGGGTTTAATGATTATTTGTATGAGTCATTTTTCTCATATTTGACGACTTTGTTCAACTTTTTTGTTTTGCTCTTTTCACTCCATCAATTCCAAATAGCGCGCATTAGTAAATCAAACATTAAACCTTTTTATAAGAATAATCTTTTTTAACATTGAGGATAACCTACACAAGTTCCAGTAAACAATGCCACTATCACGACCTGGTTAATTTTATAGGCCTTGTTAGCTAGATTTTGCCGGTTAACCTGGCGGAATCGTGGTTGTGAGGTGATGGACTGATGGTTGTGAGGCTATGTAATCATTGGTGGTGGTGGGATGAGAATTGGCTGGCGGATTGTTTAATCTGGACTTCCATGGTTCCATGAGCAGTCCAATAAGGCCTACTATTATATTACCCTCAGAAGTTCACAACTCGTTAACAAGACTCCACAGGAAAATTTGTGTAGCTGAAGTAAAAAGTCTTACATGAACGATTCAACGAAGAAGCAGTCAAAATGCAATTACTCCAGTTATAACTACTCCGTATTAACTAACACCGACGAGATAACAAAGAATTGTAGAGAGAGCTTCACCCTCACAGTCTCACCCGTCAGGCCGTCAACAATTGACCAGATGTCCAGATGGGATGTTTTGTAGAATTACACTCACATAAACTACACTTGAGAAAGTCAAAACTCTTATATAGCCTTACAGTAACATAAAAGTCATATTCCATACGATGATACGAGTGTTACTGAAAACACAAAAAGTAAGCCAAGGGCCAAGTCAAAACCCAGGGGCTTTTGCATTTGTTACGCTAATCCGTAGTCAACATTCAACTACCTCGAATATTTATAACAGTCTTTTGTACTACTATAACTCTATGAGCTTGGACCTCCTGCCCTGCTCTCTTTTAGGAGATTTTGCTAGTCCTCCTTATGTAAATGCATGGGCTACAGCTCGTCTGGGTTAGATCAATCGTTCACCAAATGGCCCAATAACCCACAAGAATTCGTGACGATATCGTGATTCTCGTGAACTAAAACTCGCTAAATTAATTTGAACTACAAAACATTGAAACTATTAAAATGGATAGAAAGAAAAATTAAAGAAATTGAAATTGTTAAAAGGTACTGAAAGTTGTCAGATGAACTAAAAGCAACTTAAATGAAATAACAAAAGCAAAAACTACAAAATGAACTAAAACAATATAAATGATCTAAGAATAACTAAAGTTCAAGTAAAATAGTTTATAATTTTCAAAAAAAAAAAGTAAAATAGTTTATAACCCAAATTTTTGCACCATTTGAACCTGATCGACCCCGACTTTCAATACAACCCAAAAGTTTAGAACCCAAAACCAAACCGTGTTGACCTGAAATCAATTCAACCCAAGACATGAACAAACCCGATACAAAGGTTGAACACATTGGACCATAGATGTCTCTTACCGAAAATTATACTCCACACAAGTTTTTATACATAGTAGATATTTACTATATTGTATAAGCTTTTACTAATTTATTAGTATATTGGATATCGGCTCGATTAATCGCCTCAGAGTTCACTTGATCCAAACCCAATCCAATAGAGTAAATGACCCAAAATCGATTCAGCCCGAACTAACCGGAGGATGTCGTAACTCAAATAGATCTTGATCTGACATGACCATATCCAAAACCAACCCGTTCGATTGCTAGCTCATGAAAATGAACTGTACTTGAGTTTCACTAGGAGAACCAATCAAAAAAAATCTAGTCTTTGGGAAACCGTCTACTTTTCTAAAGTAAACCAAACCATGCTGGTCCAATAAAATATATTTCGTATAAATCTACAACTCAATTTGGGATTATAGGGAGCTTAATAAAATGTAGCTTGTAACTAGGCCTGTCAAAGTTGACCGACTCGAATGACCTGACCCATGACCCGAAATTGACCCAAAGTTATAAATCCGAAGTTGACTGAGACTCGGATTGACCCGACCTGACCCAAAGTGACACGTAGTTCTAAACCCGAACCCGACCCGTTCCGACCCGATCCAAAGTGATCCGAAGAGTTACATGACCCAAATTAACCCGACCGGACCCGACTCAAATGACCTACTTGTAACGAGTTGGTCTATTTTTATAAGTCTTTTCTAATAATCTGTGGAAAAGTAGTGACCTTGAAGTTTAAACTAAAGTGAACCCAAACTGAACTAAAGCTCATCTCACAAAAAGTGGGCCCATGAGTTTGGACAAAATCCATTAACAAATCCCACATACTCCTCTTATTGTCTCCCCCCAATTATTTCCCAATCAAAATTAAATTAAATTTCCCGGCGTTTCCTCGCAAATTCAAAGGGGACGAAAATTAGGGTTTCTGAAGCCGCAATTTTTCGCCGAAGATTCAATCAATTCCGCAACTCTGGCGTCGATTCGTGTGTTTGGCCTTTCAATTTTGCCCTAATTTTGTTGTTTATTACCTCAATTAGGCTTTCAATTATGAAATAAGGGTTTTGCTCCATGTTGTACTATTTCATATAATTCCATTAGATTAGATTAGATTAGATTAGGTTATTGGTATTTACCCATGTTTTGATTAGTGGGGTTGTATCTTGTATCGCTATATACTGCACAGTAACAGATTTTTTTCCTTTTGGTTGTTTGTTCTTTATTTTTCATTAGTTTCAATTTTTGCGGATTTTTATTTTTGTTGAATTATATTGGTAGTTGATCAATTCATGCCCAAATAAAAAAGTGCAAAAAAAAAAAAGAGAAATTTGGACATAAAGGAAAAAAAAGAGCAAATAATTGTGTTGATTGATGGTAAAAATAATAAGAAAAGAATAAATTTTGAGGGAATAGAGAGAAAGTTTCGATTTTGAGCCGAAAAATGGCTAGCTATGGAGCCACCAGGCAGCGATTAGGGGTAACGGAGCCCATATCGTTGGGTGGACCGACGGAGTATGATGTGATCAAAACCCGCGAACTCGAAAAGGTTAAATTGCATTTTGTTGCGTAAAGTTTGGTTTTTGGTTGGATTTGATATAGTTTTGTTGCTGTTGTGGTTTTCACTGAAGTGAGGATTGCCGCGGTTTTGACAGTATTTGGAGAATGTGGGTTTGTACGAGAGTCAAGAGGAGGCCGTGAGTAGAGAGGAAGTGCTTGGGAGACTAGACCAGGTTGATTTGTTGTCTATAGTGTTGTGTTTGTATGTTTTTTGTTGTACTTGTGCTGTTTGAGCTTGGGGTTTTGACGCTGTTGTCCGTGGTTTGTTGTCGTGATTGTCTAGATTGTCAAGGTGTGGGTGAAGACAATTAGCCGAGCTAAGGGTTTGAATGATCAATTTGTTCAAGAAGCAAATGCAAAGATCTTCACTTTTGGGTCGTACCGGCTTGGGGTATGTAACCTTCTTTGCTTTCAAGTTTTTTTGTTTAGCTTATTAGTTTCATTCTCTTGAATAATTGTTGATGGACACTGCTTATGGCCTTGCCGCCTTGCCTATAGAAAGCCGGCTCCTGAGGATGTGACAGTCCTCGTTAGGCAGCTGCACTTTAGATAGGGCAAGTCCTTTAGGCAATTTGTCTGCATCGATGATATTTGGAAGGAATGATGGGTCTGTTCTGTCTCCTCTACTTGACCTTGAAGACATAAAGAATGATCATGACTAGGAGATACATTTAAGCCATCAAGATTGAAGACCTTCTTTAGCATCTTCTCCCCCTCTTAGTTTAAGTGGACTTAGCTGCTCATGTTCAGCATATTTTTAGACTTCGAGGGGCTTGTTTATTAATTTGGTTGTATGAGGCAGGGTCATGAAATGGCTTGTTCATGTAATGTGCCATGCTGAGCTCATACAAGCATTGAACTAGGTACTAGTGGTAAATGCATTCTTATAAAAGTGGATTGAATCTGTACTTGTTTTATAGATTTGAGTTTTATGATTTTTCACCAAGTAGGTAATATGAGTGTTGACATGCTCTAGTGAGCTCTCTGTATGGACATGAACAAGATCATCAATAATGGATCAGTAAACAAGTTTTATATGAAAATCAAACGAATTTCTAGATCTCATGTTCATTTTTGTTGCTTATCAAACTTTTGGAAATTTAGTAAATGATCGTAAGCGAGCTCTAAGTGGGCTCAGTTTTGAGCTTTTAAGTGAGTGTTTGTGTTCACGTGAACCCTATATCCCCTTTTATGCACGGAAATTCTAGTAATTGATTTTTATCTATTCCTTTTTTGCTCGTTTCGGAAATATAAACTGTCTGTGAACTAGTCAATTGAGTTGCATGTTTTGTTAAAAATACGTATTAGAAGTTGCGTGGTCGATCTTATGTAAAAATCACTTATTTGTTAACATATCCTCCAATGTTCCTAGCTAGATCTAGAAACTCTTATGGTACATACTACATAGGCTAATGCTTAAGGCTGCATGCGTGCTGCAAATGTTACTTGTGCTGATTTATAGTACTTGTATTTCTTATTAGGTGCATGGTCCTGGAGCTGATATAGACACGCTCTGTGTCGGGCCTAGACATGCTACACGAGATGTAAGATAAGACTAGTAATTTTTTTGCCTTGTTCTTCTGCTTTAGCACTACCTTTGCTAAGTAATTTTTGCTGGATTTAGGAAGATTTTTTTGGTGAGCTCCAGAGGATGCTGTCAGAGATGCCCGAAGTTACAGAATTGCATCCTGTGCCTGATGCTCATGTTCCAGTCATGAAGTTCAAGTTTCTTGGGGTCTCAATAGATCTTCTTTATGCTAAATTGTCGCTTTTTGTGATCCCCGAAGTGAGTATTATTTCGAATTGCTGCTCTTTCTCGTATGCGTTATATGCCCGCAAATTTTGTTTTTCTTTTTGGAATTTTATACTTGTGCTGCTTATATATATAGATACTTTCACAAAAATGGTGAGGAGGTGACTATCAAGTGAGACTCGTCTCAGGTGAACCAGTAGACTTTTCTAAGTGGGAAAGATAAGGGGAATCGACCCCCAAGAACCCTAGTAGGATTTGAACATTTGACCAGTCTTATCAATCGTATACTTGTGCGGACTTGTCCCAGTGTGGATTGATTATCCAGGAAAGTGCGGCAGGGGGGTTGGTTTTAACTTTTTACGTTACAAAAAGGTCTATTGAGTACACAATGGAAGCAGCCAGGCAACTACCATGTTTGGCCCCTCCCTCCACACCTTCTTCTCTTATCATGAATTCCTTGCATGGGTCTGAGTCGTGGACTTACCTGTTCCAGGCTCCATGATTTATTTCTTATGCTGATTCCATCCCTGTTCTGTTGATTCCAAGGACTTTTGGGATTATAGTTTATTATTTGATTTTCTAGGAGGGAAGTTCTGAATCCTGAGAGTTCTGTATGTGTTTAAATGCCTGAGACTGCAGTAGTGTACTTGTTTAAATGTTCTCGGTAGCATAGCGTTCTTCCACATAGTATTGAGAGATCGTAATTTAATTCCAGTATTCCCTACATTTCATGAATCTATGGGGTCTTTAAATGTCGTGGATGACATTAGCATGCGTGCACACAAACTTATGGGGTAGGTTGTAGCCTGCACGGTGGATGATTTGGAATTTTGGATCGACCGTCTAGCTGCCAGTCTTCCTAATTTATTATTTGACCTGTTTCCACTTTTTCTCATCTGTTGTTTGTTATAGCTGTTTCTCTAGTTGGAGAAAAGATCTTCCTTTTTAGTGATTTCAGCTTTTATTGAACACTATTTTTACTGTAAGAAAATTTGCATAAATGTAATAGTCGGTCCTCACTTAGGAGCTTGCCTGTTTCAGAGCTAAGAATACGGGTATGGGCTTGTGGTGTAGCCGTGTAGACGTTATAGCTGGAGTTCCTTTAATTAGGAGCTTGTTTGTTACATATCTAAGAATATGGTTGTGATTCGCCATATTTTGTCATTGATTTTGTCTTTTGTTGCAGGATTTGGACATCTCGCAAGATTCAATTTTGCATAATGCAGATGAGCAGACTGTTCGGAGTCTTAATGGTTGTAGAGTTACAGATCAAATTTTGCGTTTGGTTCCTAACATACAGGTCAGTGAGAAGTGATGCTTTCAGTCTTATGCTACAATTGAATAAGGGATCGTGGATGATTGAAGGAGCAAATCAGACTCTTAACCATTAAAATTTGGAACACTATGCAATTGACTACTTCAGAAAACAATGATTTTTACTCTTTTGTTTGGTGTTGCAGAACTTTCGTACAACTCTTAGATGCATGAGATTTTGGGCAAAACGGCGTGGTGTCTATTCAAATGTAAGTGGGTTTTGTTTCCTTTTCCGATAAATGCGCAACTTCTTTAAGTCTTGTTGCTGCTTTTTTCTCTTGTAGAACTGTTCTTTATTACTACTACAAGATTTTCTCTGTTTTTTTTCTTTGGTTGATCTGCATTCTGCAGTCACTAATTATGCTCTCTTCCGCTTTTTGGTTAGGTTGCGGGATTTCTTGGTGGTATAAATTGGGCGTTACTTGTTGCTCGCATTTGTCAGTTGTACCCCAATGCATTGCCGAATATGTTAGTTGCCCGCTTCTTTAGGGTTTATACTCAATGGAGGTGGCCAAATCCTGTGATGCTCTGTGATATTGAGGAGGGGTCTCTTGGTTTGCCGGTTTGGGATCCGAGGAGGAATCCAAAGGACAGATACCATATGATGCCTATAATAACTCCTGCATACCCATCCATGAACTCTAGTTATAATGTCTCATCCAGTACTCTGCGGATTATGACAGAAGAGTTCCAGAGGGGAAATGATGTTTGTGAGGTATTAGTTTCGTGTATTGTGTTACTATCTTGTTTCTCCTCATGTAAAAACATCGTTGACTCTCTAATGTCATGCATTTTTCTTTGTTTCTACGTCTTTTTATCGTGTTTTTTTTTCTTCTGCCACCGCAATCTCGTATGGTCTTTTTTTAATCCATTCAAAAGGTTCCTCTAGGAGGTTCATCGTGGTGTTCCTTTTTTTAGTTTTAGTTTTTTCTATTAGTTTACACTGTGGCCCATCTTGAGATGTTAACTTTTTACTTATGGTGTATAAGCAATATCTAGATTTATAATCTACTGCTTGTTTTAGAATGGTGCCATTTGATACTCCCTCCATTTGACTCCAAGCTTCTCATTGCCTTTTTGCACACTTGCCGATGTGAGACTCTGACCATTAATATATAAAATTGATAAAATAATAAATTTAAAATAATTGGGGTTGTATTGAAAAATACTTTTACATAGTAAATTGTCGATTTTTTTTTTTTTTGAAATTATGTATTTTGATTTGTTGATGGTCAAAGTACGATTCCAACTAGTTTCACAAGTCAAGGTGGGAAGCTTGGACTTGAATGGAGGGAGTACATGACAAAGTTTAGTTTTTCTATAAAGGTTTAATTCAGTAAGTCTATGGTACCTGATCAAAAAGACCTAAACTCTAAATCCTCTTTTTGTCTCACATATTGGTGTGTCCTTGACTCCTTGTGGCTGGCTTGTCAATTTTTGACTTTGAGGTCCCACATTCAAGTCCCAATAGGGGGCGCTTTTTCTTTTCTTTTGTTTTGGGGGTGGGGGTGGGGGTGGGGGAAGATCGTATTCCCTTTCCCTCCCATTCCGAGGGGTCTAGTCGGGGTAGGCCTGGTTTGCCCAAGGTGGAAACTCCCCCCTCCCCTGCCGAAAAAGAAAGACGGAGAACAGAAAAATAATTTGTCATTGCACTTGAGTTGTGGCTGTGATGGATTACTAGTACTTGCAACATTTTTTATTTATCTACTCTATACATGTTTACTTCCTTTTATTGGTTGACGTGCACTTTCAGGCTATGGAAGCTAACAAGTCTGACTGGGATACACTTTTTGAGCCATATCCCTTTTTCGAAGCATATAAAAACTACCTGCAGATCGACATTAACGCAGAGAATGCAGATGACTTTCTTAATTGGAAGGGCTGGGTGGAATCTCGTATTCGTACACTTACTCTAAAGGTAGTGAAGAAGACCTGATATGGCACAAAATTGGAAGCTCTCTCTCTTGCTTCTAAAGCTTTTCCTGACGTTTTGCTGTTAATGCAATTTCAGATAGAGAGGCATACATATAACATGCTCCAGTGTCACCCTCATCCTGGTGAATTCCCAGACAAATCAAAACCTTTCCGTTGCAGTTATTTTATGGGTTTGCAACGTAAAAAAGAAGTTCCAGCTGGTGAAGGAGAACAGTTTGATATAAGGTTGACTGTGGACGAGTTTAAACAGACTGTTAATTCGTATATGCACTGGAAACCTGGAATGGAAATCCGAGTAAGCCATGTTAAACGGAGGAGTATTCCTGCCTTTGTATTCCCTGGGGGTGTAAGGCCTTCTCGTCCTACTAAATCATCTGGGGAAAGTAGGCGATCTTTGGAGAGGAAGACTTCTGTCAATACAATGGCAGATTTGTCATCTGAAGGCATTTGTGGCGCAGATAAATTAGAAGATGATAGGAAGAGAAAAAGGGAGACTGATGATACTGTTACCAGTGTGGGGTTGCCCAGGTGCTCAGTTTCTGTGGCTTCCTCAAATGGAGGAGGCCGTGCAGGTAGTCCTGTCAGCACTGCAACTTCATCAATAAAGGTAGATCATGTGGATACAAATGGATTTGGTGAGCAGAAGAGAGATGTTGTTGAGACAGATATTTTACAAATTGTGAAGAATGATGAACTTAATGGATGTCTTCAGCAAAGCTCGCCCCTCAGGACTTCACCAGCTCCTGCTTCTTTATCTAACTCCCAGGAGGCGGAGAATTTGGCAATCGAGAAGATCATGTCATGTCCTTATGGGGCGCATCAAGCTGTACCTGAGCTCGACGAGCTTGAAGATGACATGGGAAATGCAAATCAAGTTAAAAACTGTGGAAATTCCACCAATCAGTCAGAGGAGTCTCTACCTGTAAAGTCATCTCCAGTAGTTGCAGTGAATGGTGCTACTGCTGCTCCCTCTACTTCGTTTGTTAAAGGGGGTCTGGAGGAGCTTGAGGTGTCGTTCTATTCCTGATCTCTTTTTTTCTTTTACTTAATCTGTATGTTGACTGATCAGTAAAGCATGCTGTCTGGAGTATATGGCAATGTACATCCTGCAGTTGGTAACCATATGTTGTACTGGAGGACCTAATGATATATCCATGCAAATTCGTTTGTACCTTAGGTGTGGCCATTTTACACTAATATCTTCGTCTCAAGTTAAATGTGTACCTTAGTATTTGTATAAAGTTTCGGCATTCGTTGACTAAATGTGTTTGCATGGATGTTGTTGGAAATCGTCTCGACTTGGGATACCATGAGTGAAGGTATATGTAGCTGTTAAAGAAGTTGACCAGTACTGTTAAGTCAGTAATATTGTGTTTCTGGTATTATGTTTGAAATCACATTTGTCAGTAAATATGCACTCCTCATCTCGTTTCAGCATACGTTGCATGTTGAATATTTAACCATGCATGTTTAGCTGACTGCTGCTAGACTGGGGCAAGTCGTTTTGATCAATATTGTTGTTTTCTCTTTTGTGCAGCCGTCTGAACTTACAATGCTAGCACCAGTTGCAGTAAATCCTGCTCCTGTACAGAAAAAGCCACTTATCAGGTATCTCTCTGCCACAGACTCCTCATAAAGTAATTGCTTGTAGAATTACATGTCTTCTCTGTTCTGAGATTAAATAGGTGTTGCTTGTAGTTCACATTTGTCTTTTGTTATGATACATTATATTCATCTTGTTTATGTGGCAGGCTTAGCTTTACGTCCTTGGGTAAAGCTACAAGTCACGGTACATGAAGCAACTTTTAGTTCAGCTAGTGCAACCGCTTAGGGGTGGTCTGAAATTTGTGTGGGTTTGGCCTCACCATCTTCATGGCTCCCCGTAATCTCCCTTCATGAAAAATATGTGATGATCTATCTTAATGATAGATATCCTCTGTATAAATGTCAATAAATCTTGAATTAATGAATCAATTCCCCTCCATAAGATTATCGGAGGATGTGGATTGGTGCCTGAGATACAGGAACAGGGAATTAGCTGGTCTACTTTAATGCAACCTTCACTTTTCTTGGCACTTCTTTTGATTTCCCGAAATTTGTTTATGTTCACAACTTCGTTGCCTTTTAAATGTTTGTGGAAAGTTCTGCATTACAATTTGAACTTGCGTAATACTTGAGAAGCGTCCTTATATGTAAAAGGAAATACTCATAGAACAAAAGAAGAAAGAACATAAGCTTAGAAGCACCTTCCCTCATCGTACACATGGTACACTCGATGTGCTCACAGTAAATTTCGCTAATAACCAAATCTCTTCCAGGAAGTCTTGGGAGAGCATGTCTACTTTCATTTTAAATGTAGATAGAGCCATGCTGACATATAAATCAATAACTCAATTTAGGCTTTTAGGGAGCTTAAGAAAATTAGACGGTCTTTTTAAATAACTTGAACCTTTTATAGATAAATCGAAGAAGCTACTATTTGATTATTTCTGGAAATATTATTTCTTGCGATGGCAACCCTTTCCTATCATATGATGACTTGGTCGACTCGTATGTTTTGCGGGCTAAACTCTTAGAAAGTGTCCAAAAGTTCTCTTCACATGAATTGTCAATATTTTCATTTCGCTTTCCCTACAAGTCTGTTTAAATTCATATTGTCCAGCTCAATTAGATTCATTTCAACTAGCAATTGAAGACGACACACCCAAAGTCAAAGAGACCCTATTCGTATCAGCTGACCCTTACTCTCAAAATTGTTTAGAAAAAAATAAAAACACTAAATTATAGAAAATCGTCTTAGATGATTTCCAAACATAGTCCAATAATCGCTCGAACATTGTAGAACACAAAATCAACTTCAACAATTGCAGCGTAAGGAATAATCTGAATCAAACTTACATTTGCGTGCAAAAAAATTGTAAAGGTGGATTTGGAAATGAAAACAGAGATATAGTATACAATATGGAGTTGTAATAAAAAAAAAAAGTCTTGGAGAAGAAGTAAAATGGAGCCTTTCTCGGATTGCGATTAGGCTGCCCAAGCTTTGCTAAAAAATCATGATCGAATGCTAGAAAGTGGCATTAAGAATCCTACAGTATTTCTGTATATCTCCTAATAAAGTCTGTTTTATTTTGATACCAATAAGCTTTCACTCTAATGGCTTACACCATAGCGGAACCTCCTTTTTTTTTTTGCCAGACATGGCATTTGAGTGAAAATCATCTAGAGAACTTTGGCATGCATATTATACACCAGTCTAAGGTCTCATACTCTCATGGTCCTGGCTCATGTGTACAAGAATAATAAGGCGATTCTGATCATATAATTATCCTACATTAGATATACGTATATTACGACATAGATATTTCGTGAACATCACTAAAAGTCATAAATTACAGGAAAGATTTGCGTATCCTCCACTAAGCTAAGAACATTATTCATCTAGTTCATTTTGAGTGAAGTTCATAAACATCGACTATCATGCATAGATCAACAGAAGTTGAATCTAAGCTTAGAGGAGCTTGTTCTTGATAGCCTTAAGGCTGCGATGAACCTCCCTCATGGTAATGCGCCCATCAGGATGAGCAACAGTGCAAGATAATCCAATCTCGAAAATCTTGACCAAGGATTCCTTGTGCTTTTCAGGGAGTTTGAATCCTTGATCGTCGAAATGATCAGGTAGTTGTTGATGAAGCTGTGGATCCAGCAAAGCTTGTATCACTTGGGTAGGAAAGTATGCTTGAATCCATGCAATCAAATTCTGTTCCCCTGTAAAGCTGTCATGGCTTGGGCTCTTCCCAGTGAATATCTCTAACAATGTCACTCCAAAGCTATACGTGTCTCCGGCTACGGATGGCCGGACTCCCAGTCCATACTCTGCATCATAAGAACTAATTGATTAGTGGAAGAAGTTGCTACGAAATCTCAGAAGTGTTAGCTTATTCATCTATATAAAATATTCTAAACATGGTATGTAAAACTTAGCATGTTAATGTTCTTATTGAATAGTATGACTAACCTGGGGGCATATACCCGATAAAACCCTTCAAAACATGGCTTGAACTGATAGAATGTTGATTATCACCCATTTTCTCCATTAACAACCTTGCCAGCCCAAAGTCTCCAATTTTCGCGGTCATATATTCATCCAGGAGAATGTTGCTAGGCTTGATATCACAGTGCACCACAGGAACTTCACCATCATTGTGTAAGTAATCTAGCGCACAAGCAACATCAATCATTACATTCAATCTTTCCTCTAAGTTCAAACCAGCTCCGTTTTCTTTCTTTCTTTCGCCCTTGATCCAATCTTCTAAGCTCCCATTACGGAGGAGTTCATAAACTAGAGCCAGAAATTCCATGTTCTTATAATCCAAGCTTGAGCAAGATGTGATCAGCTTCACAAGATTACGATGTCTCACGTTCCTCAGCGCCTCACACTCAGCAGCAAAGCTTTTCCAGGATGCAGCCAATTTCATATCAAGGACCTTAACTGCCACAACAATATTATCTTTCAGAATCCCCTTGAACACTGACCCAAAGCTCCCTCTCCCAATCAGGTTTCCTTCGGCAAAATCTCCCGTTGCTTGACGAAGCTCCTCATACTTGACCAATTGGTATTTCTCTGTGAAGGAGTCCGAAGCACTACTTACCTTGGATTTTCTTTTCTTTGTTGCATAAAAGAAAGAAGCAACGCCAAAAAGAAACACCAAGGTTGCCACAATAATAAAAATGATGTGGACTTTCTTGAATTTTCGGGTATGATGAGGAGCTTTAGCTTCCTGACATGCTAAATGCAAAGAAAGGTTTGGGTTGCCTTGTAAAGAAACTCTGGAGAGATTTCTAAACACCCCACCACAAGGGATAAGGCCAGAAAGTTGGTTATTTGAAAGGTCTATGGTTTGAAGGGCTTGTAAGTCTCCCAAAGAACTAGGTATTGAGCCAGAGAAAGAATTCCTTGCCATATTCAGTACTTCCAAACTCTTGCAGTTTGAGATAGAGCTAGGAATTTCACCAGACAACCGGTTATTAGAAAGATCAATGACAATCGTATTTTGTACAAGCTCAATCTCCTGAGGTAATTCCCCACTGAATAGATTGCTAGACAGATTCAGGGTATTGCTGATGGGTATACTAAGGATCTCTTTTGGTATGCTTCCATTTAGCATATTGGAGGATAAGTCCATAGAGTTGAGACTGCTAAAACCTCCAAAAGTAGCAGGCACTTGACCAACCAAGTTATTGCCAGACAAATCAAGTTGATTCAACTTGAGGTTGCCCAAGGATTCTGGAATAGTGCCAGAGATATGGTTCTTAGCCAAATCTAGCACCTCCAACCCTGGTAAGTGGCCAATTTCACTTGGAATCGTACCGGTAATCTCATTGTGGCTCATGTTTAGCAAGGCTAGGCCAGTAAGCTGACCAATCGAGCTCGGTATACTACCATGAATGCGGTTCTGTCCCATATATAACTTCGACAGAACCTTTGATAGGTTGCCAATGGACTCTGGGATAGTGCCCTCCAAAAGATTGCCATCAAAAGCAAGGAAGTTAAGCTGAGGACTGTTTGCTAAAGAAGTTATGAAATCAAACCCATTATCATCACCTGAGTTAACAATTCTGTTGTATCCAATGTTGTACATCTTCAAGAATGGAAGCTTGTCTAGGCCTGGCGGTATGGTTCCTGTAAGTTGATTATGTGCCATGCGGATCACTTGGATGTTTGGGAGATTATGCAAGGAGCCAGGAATTCTTCCAGTGAACTTGTTGATGCAGAAGTTGAAGACAAGAAGATTCGGAAGTGTTTCTCCGACATTATAAGGAAGCTCACCCCACAACTGGTTTGATGCCAAGGCCAAAAAGACTAAAGATGACATGTTGTAGATAGAGGGTGGAACTATGCCTGTGAGATTATTGATGGTGAGGTCTAGATGCTTAAGGCTTTTGATACGGCTCAACTCACTAGGAATAGGGCCACTAAGAGTATTAGTGCCCAAATCCAAGTTTGTCAACGATGAGATATTCCCTATAGATGTTGGTATATGACCTGAAAGTTGGTTCCTTCCCAGGTTCAATATTTGGAGCTTTGAGAGGGAGCTAAGTTCTGCAGGAATTCTTCCTGTAATCTTGTTCATGACTATGTCCATAACTCTGAGCTCACGCAACCTAGTTATGTTCGTAGGTATTGAACCCTCTAAGTTGTTGGAGCTCAAGTTGAGTACTTTCAGACGAATTAGATTACACACTTCATTTGGAATTACTCCAGTGAGTTGATTGTTCTGAAGTTGTAGGGATTGGAGAAAGGAGAGATTGCCTATATGAGGACTTATGGATCCAACAAGTTCTAAGCTAGACAAGTTGAGGCCAATGACTCTATTGCCAAATTTGTTACACACAACTCTTCTCCAATTGCATGGAGATGAGTTTTGGTCCCATGAAGATATAGGGTTGGAAGGGTCTAGGCTTAGTTGGGACCGGAACGCGATTAAAGCCTCCTTGTCAGAGTTGATGCTTGGAGCCGAGGCGACAAGGACAAAGGGAAGATTTAGCGTGAACAAGGACACTTCTAGTGTGACAAGGATGGCAAAGCTACACAAAGATAGACGAGAGAAGGACATTTTGATATGTATGTTTTTTAGTCAGTTGCTAAAAAGGTAAGTTTGCATGAACTTAAGTGACAGATAGTATGGTATATTTATAACCTTTGTGGATGTGATCACCTGAGAGTTTGAGGTCCCAGTGACTCAGTGAGTTTGACAATTGACAGAATGTAATCTCATGACAACAATCGACTTACTTACGACGTAATTGAGGGGATGCGATTATCTGCCTACAAACATATCTTCTTTTATTTTCACTTGGTTAACTTTGTCCACTGACCTTTCATTCACTTCAGTTGGCCGCTTGACTGCTGTTGTATTGACTTCTGACTTCTGAGTCTTCAACGACGAAAGCACACAAAAGATGTTCATACTATGAATTAAGAAGCTTAAATTGAGTTTATTAAGAGCTTCCTTGTGCAATCTTTACTAGTTGTATGGTAATTCAAATCTGGAACCTATATTGTAATAGTAATAGTATGAAGTACTATTTTACTGGTGAATAAGTAATTCAATAATTGGTTTTTTCGAGCAGTAGACTATTTGAATACCCAATCATCGTGCCAATCTTATTCCTGTTTAGTTATTCCTCGTCTAGTTATTGTTATTGCATGCTAAATATTGAGGGTAGGAGTCAAAGTATATTCAATAAATTAACCACGCTACATTATATCACATACGGAGTACCAAAAAGTATGGTTTTGTTGTGGAATTTTAGAAGTGGAGAATCTTAGACTTGGTCGTTTGCCACTAATGTAAAGTGTGCATCGTACGTACACATTGGTCAGTCTCTCTGTTGGGTTAATATTGTCTTACTAAGACTTGTTCGTCGCCAAATTAGTGTTTCCTTATTTTTCAAAAGAAAATCAGTGGTGGCTATCTGGGTGATGCTAGTAACTCCACATATGACCACTAAGGCACTAACTGATATGGACGCCTTTATTACACACGAATTCTAGCTCAAGCTTGAATTTGCTGTGGTGGCTGAAGTCAGAACAGAGACTCGTTCAAGTGTTTATACTTTTTGGATTTCTATGTGTGATTCATTGCTGTGAGTCTGTGACCTACGAGTATACGTAATACTATGACTTTTCAAGGATGAATTTAAGGCAATTGAGAGGGTTTTGAATTATATTTTGTTTTCCTGTAGGAATTCGTTTTTCTAGGAGACTATGAGCAAATGAAAAAGTGTTCACGCTACCGATAATTTTGTTGGAAATTTTGGTAGGATGAAGCATCTTAAGTGTAGTTCATGGCCAAAATTGTTCACTAGCTGAATGTCTCAATCTTTTACTTCTCAAACACTATGCTGGCTATTCGCATCTGGCATTTGTAGGAATCAAACTAGATAACAACAATGTTATAGAATCGTTGATTCGGGAACCATAGAGAACTTGGAACAAAGAGAATTAATACACGCAATAGAAATTACCGACTAGGATAAAAGCAACGGGCCGGAGCTGAAGAGTCAGAAATGAGCCAATTGATAATTAAGCTGAACCATACGACCCCTCTCATCCTTCTTAGACGGGAGCCTCTTTTTAGGCATTGGGGTAATGATGTTGGTGTTGCTCATTGAGACGAATCCTCAAACTAAGAAGTCCTTCTGAAGAAGGGAGAATAAGTGGCGATCCACTTTTATGTAAATGCACACGGTAAAGGGGAAGGGGGAAGAGAGTGCTTGGCAGATTTGATGTTCCGATCCTCTACTTGCAATGGTAAAAATGGTCGTTTACAACAAAAATCAAAAGGAAAGCAAACGCAATGTGGAAGTACTCGTCTCAAAACATAGAAATGGTGTTCATAGACATAGGCTGTCATAATATGGGGGGGGGGGGGGGGTCCATGTTAGTGTTTACGAAGCAAGTGCTTGAACCAATAAGCAGACATCTTCGGGTACCTCTTGAGGTCTTTGTAATCAACATACACGATACCAAATCGCGACGTATATCCTAGCCTCCACTCGAAATTGTCAAGCAAAGACCACGCAAAGTAGCCAACAACGTTGGCTCCATCATCAATGGTTTTCTTTAGTGAAGCCAAGTAGCTTCTGTAGTAGTTGATCCTCTTCTCATCATGCAATCCCTGAGAAAGGGTCACATTACCTGGGTCATCCATGCCTGCATTTCATGAATCGATGTTATCCTATATTCATTGGTTCTGAGTTTATAAACACAATTAAATTACATATGAATTCACATCACGCTCTTAGGACTATAAGTACAAACCATTCTCGGACAGAATCACTGTGGGGTTGCCATAGTGCTCTTTCACATAAGTGACTGCTTTGTACAGTCCCCATGGCACCTCATAAAGCCAGTAAGAATTTGCCTACAAAATATTACGCACAGAAAAGCAGAGTTAGTTGCTACTTCTGTTTAGGTACATCATGCATGAAATACACAGGAAGGTGGTATAGATAATTACTCTTGGACCAATCGGTACACCCTTTTTCGCAACTGTAAAAATCACCAAGAAAAAACAATTGAAAAGAAAGAGTTAGCATATGATAGTGATAACTTCAGGTAAGTAAACGTGACAAGATTATGTGTATCATACAAGCAAATCCAGCGTTCCAATCCTGTTGGTAGCCAGGGGTCTTGTGTTTGCTTTGCAAGGGCGGATTATACATATAGTAAGACGTATACTGGTTGATGCCTACGAAGTCGATCGATCCCTTAACCATCTTAACCTCTTCATTGGAAAATTTTGGTAGCCTATCTCCAACTATTTCTTGCATTGTCCTTGGATATTCACCATATACAATAGGATGAAGAAACCTACATATGTGACCAGTACAAGTTTGAGTGAATTCTTGCAGAGGCAGTCAATTACGTTATCTGTTTCTCAGGATCAAAATCCTTAAAACCAACTCGATTTATGCTGCAAGTTCGTTTTCTGTTCGTGGTTTTGCTAAATTGTTACGAAAAAGAAAGGAAAAGAGTAGAAGCTTCACCATCCAAGATGAAAATCTCGCGCTCTTTGAGCTGCATAATTGTCTGCTTTTCCTCGAGTAAGTGGTTCATACCACACAAAATCCAGCAGAATTCCAATCCTTCCCCTTTGTTTCTCCTGCATCAAAAAGGAAGAATAGTTGAGGCTTCTGTATCTTATCTGCTATTTGAAGTACAAATGCATCATAATAAGCCAACAAAGGGAAATTCTTACTTGATATTTTTCCCTGTATCTTTGAACTGCTGCAGCATGTGATAAAATCAAATTGTGAGCCACAATGTAGGGCTCTGTACCTGAGTTTCCCTCAGTACAATTTCCGTATTCCTTGGAGCATCTTCCAGGAGCATGTAATCCATCGTCATATCCAAGTGCAGCTATCACTCTAGGCTCATTGAAGGTCATCCAATTCTTTACTCTGTCTCCAAATGTCTTAAAACAAAAATCTGCATAATTAGCATAATCTTTCCTGCATTTCCAAAAACATTTGTGTGCATTAACACTCGAATTATATGTTCAAGCATAATCCTGACAAAGGGAAGTTGTATTGAGACATGGGTACCTTGATCCTGAGTGGCAAAGAGTATATAGAGTCTGGACTTACATAACACATTTGAATTCAAAGACCTATCTAAAACATGCAGTAATAGTCAAAATCTTATTTGTATATGAGTTGGAGCTTGTCATACTACTTACACAACTCTTCTGCTCAGCAAACCCTTGTACTTTTTCTCCAAGGCTAGAGGGAGATCGTAGTGATATAGGTTTGCATAAGGAGTTAACCCTACAATAAACCCAAGGCATGCTCATTAGTTATCTTATGTTTTGCTTGGCGCACATGAATTGAGACAAACATAAAGCCAGTCTTATTTCTTCACACATCTGTTTTTTTTAAAAAATTACCTCGCTCTAGCAAATAATCAATGAGTCTATTGTAGTAGGCCACACCCTTCGGATTAACTTTTCCGGCACCTTCTATAATTGTAAATCTGACGATGTTAGTTGCATGCATGATTTTTTATCATGAAATCAAGTTCTATGTTAGAGACAATTGTTATCGAATGGCAGGGTTTTGGCTCACTTGGGAAAATCCGGGACCATGAGATAGAAAAACGGTATGCATCCATGTTAATTTTTGCCATAATATCCACATCTTCCTGCACAAATAAAATTTATCGATAGTTCACATATTTTCTGTATCTTTAACAAATTGAGCCAGTGATCAACTATCTGTACATTTGTAGTGCATTTGTATGAGGCAGAGGTAGGAACTTAGTTACTTAGATTCACATGCACGGACCTATATCGATCTTATAGTGCTATAAAACCAACAAACAACTTCCTGGTACATTTTGTGATCCGTACATCAAGAAGGCGGAATTAATTAGGCGTGCCATGCTGAGATTTTTAGAGCATCAATATCATAAAGTAAGGCCACGCAGACTAGTTGTAAAAGTTGACAAAAAAAAAAAGTTGAGACTTGAGAGCGATGTTGGACAATCTATTATTGATGTGGTCACATTTTGGAACATGTGGCTAATAGAGAAACCTACTTTCATTTCCAATAGCAATTAGCATTACTTTTTTTTTTTTTTGAAACCTAGGGGAGACGCGATAAGTGACATTACTTGACAGAAAACATCTTGTTTGGGTACGCCGTATAATCTTCTTGTTGATTTTTCCCATGTAACACAAAGTAGAAAGATACAAATCATAAATCGAAGTTTAGGACTTTAGCTACATTAAGCTCCACAAACAACACTATGTTTGTGAGTAAAAAGAAAGAAAAAGATAAACGAAGTATAGTACTCCTAGCAAACAACAAAGGGCAATTTGTTTTTGTAGTGGTAACAAAACAAAATTAAAGATAGTGATTATCACGGGCATATGTTTTATGTGTACAACGGTACGTGGACTGAAACAGAAAGATCGTAATGCAGCCAACTACGATTACTGACCTTATACCGATGATACTGGTCTACTGTGACCTCCGCGGTTCCATTGTTAGCCACAACCCCTGCGATTCCGGCCAGGAATAAGCAAAAGCAAAATATCACGGACTTATAGTGGATAAGCAATTTTTTTCCATTACATTGGAGCAGTAACTACTGCGTGGGTGAGGGATATGCGAATTTAAGCATGGGAAAATCTGCATATTGGTTGAACTTTCGACCACCGAGCCAACCTTAGTAGCTCCTCATAATCAACTAGCAATTTGCATATACTATATCTCTCCTGATCTCGGTGAATTTAACTCCTTTTAATCATGTCTTCAGTAGTACTTAATTGTGTACTATATATGTAATGCGTAAAAAGGTATCTAGTTACCTAAGCAAACCTGCTAGAAGCTTAACTCAACGTGTAGTCATGGCAAAACTTACAAACTTTGGTGCCACATTACCTCATTTGCACATTTACAAGGGTGGGGGGATGAGGAGGAACACAGTATATGTAGAGAACTATAGAGTTACGCAAGTGATACCTGGTTTCTTTATGAATTCGTCCCAAATGCTAGGTCCACGGCCTTCTTTGTTAGCCATGCCTTCAACTTGGTAAGCAGATGTTGCTGTGCCAAACACAAAGCCCTCTGGAAAGCTTTTTCTGCTTAGTCCTCCGGTGTCAATTTTCGTTGCAAGAGTTTGCCATGAAGTATTGATGAGAAGGAAGCCAAGGAAGAGAAAAGAACACATAGGGATTGTTCTCATTGTAAACTTAGGAAAGGAAGGAAAGATAGGAAAAGGGGAAGTAAAGATGACTAGGTAGGCACTATATACATTGTGGTTAGTGTTTATAGAAGTGAGGGATGTAAAGATATGATGTCTTAATGATAGTCAAACAAATTGAGGGTTGTGACTTGGTGTTGGAGCTTAATGTGTTGTCGTATTTCATGAATAATAAGGCAAGATATTTATAATAAGAAGATCAAAATAGACATATGGATAAATTATTTTCTTCTGTACGTTGAGTGTTGATGAACAAAATCAAACACATTTCTTTTATGCTTATCTTGTGGTCCCTCCATTTTTACCATTTATTTACACTTTTCAAAATATGTGAGGGGAAATTTGAAAAGTGTAAAGAATTGGTAAAAATGAAGGGGAGTAAATAAAAAGTTCAAAACATAGGATTTTAACGTTGTCTCACATGTTTTCTTTCATGCTTGCATTAGTTGACGTATAGTGCACTCAGCATACAAGTTTATACTAGAAATTAAAAGAAGAGAGGACATGAGATCGACTTCTCACTAAATGTGTAGCGATATTAGTTCGACAATGCTTACGTATGCAATTGCTCTTCTTTGGCGCAATGGTAAGGGCATACATAAGGGTACACATCACATTAAGATGTTGTTTGGGTCGAAAATGACACCCAAAGCGTATATTAAACAACGAAAAATGGGTAATTTGAGTCTATAATCTTATGTATCCAGTTTTCAATTCTAAATTCATAATCATTAAGTCTGAGACCTCACTAACATATATTAATGGTATTTTGTTACTAAGAAAGTCTTGTATAAGACCTTTTAATTTTAGGTTAAAATTAGACAATCATTTTTAGTAGTGTTAATAAAAAAAGTGACCATTTTAACTATATTAGACCATCTCTTCTAATTATAGTGTCACTTGTTTATTAATAACTAAATTGAATTGCTAAGGGGTCTATTACCTCTTTTTATTCTCTAAACATTCTTTGTCAGTAATGGCTAAGTTATGGCAAACAGTGAGAACTGAGAACATCTCCCAAGTAACAGAGCTAGAAGCCTCTAGTAATGGCAAACTAAGTTATGCGTTACAGCGTTGGTGCTTGCATACCTAGAAATTAGATTCTGATGACATGTACAAACTAAAGAGGACAACTGCACAAAAGTTGAGCTCCTCCAGTCACCCTCACAAAAAAAAAAAAAAAAAAGAGCTCATATGGGTCAACCTAAGGGCATCATTTCATATGTGATGAGCCTCTTGCAAAAGAGCTCCTAGCCGTAGCAAGCATGTGCATGTACTCTTGTACAGCAGAGAAGGCACACACAGTCATCGAAGGGCACCATCTCGAACAAGTATCTTACAAAAGAGCACCTACGAGTAGCAGACGTTTTTCCCTCTAGATTTGCCGGGCTATATTGTATCCGGAACATCATGAAATAACTGACAGCGAGATGAGGGTGCACAGGTCCTGTATATTAGTTTCCTTCTTCTCCTTGGAGCCTTTTCTTCCTAAGGCTCCCCTAGCTAGCTCCCTTTTCTTTTCCTGCAACTCCAGCACTCTCTCTTCAATAGAGTTTTTAGCTATAATCCTCACAATCTTCACATCCTTTTTCTGACCAATTCTATGAACACGATCCATAGCCTGCTCCTCAGTAGCAGGATTCCACCATGGCTCCAACAGGTACACCACAGAAGCAGCTGTAAGATTTATACCTGTACCAGAAGCTTTGAGGCTGGCAAGCAATATTGTAGGTGAATCAGGTCCGGAATCACCAAATGTGTCTATCACTTGAGCTCTCTTTTTTGCACTCATTGTCCCATCCAGTCGCAGTGTCTTAAAACCGGCAGCTCTCAGTGGTTCTTCAAGTAGCAACAACATCTTGCGGAACTGTGAGAAAACAACAGATTTTACTGCTCCGTTGTGATCCTTCGCCTCCGAGAGAAGTTTCAATAGGACAGACACTTTTGAAGAAGGTTTCGATGAGGACGCTCCTGCACTGGTACTATCTGACGACTCTGCTGGTGGGGCCATGAAGAGATCAGCCTCAGACAAGGAATGACGGCACATAGGACAATTAGCTTTTGTGCGCTTAAGAGTTTTCATTATACAGGATCGGCAGAATATGTGAGCACAACATGTTATTACAACATCTGTTGGTGGAGAAATACATATAGGACAGTCAAAGTCTTCGGCGTCTTGGAGCAACGACATCAACTTCTGTAGCAGTTCAGGGTTATTGGACACATCTGCAGAGAGCGATAAAGAAAACAGCTTCAACAACAAGTTGATATTTCAGGAAAGAAGGCATATTAGAATTGTACTAACAACACTAAAAGGGCATTAATACTAAATTTCTGATTAGTAGCTGATCCTGTTTTTGAGTGTTGACTGCCTCCCCTAAAGTTAGTTGCTCTTTAGAAATTCATTGCCATCTTTACCATTGAAGTACAATGAGTAATGCAGATGGTTAACGTACACTTCAACAAAATGAGAGCACCACAAAGGAAGAAATAGACAGCCTGAGGCCTTTTGCCATTCAGAACTCAGAAGAGTCACAAGTAAGAGAAAGTGGATATTTGGAAAACATATAAACTCAAAGGTGATCATGTACAAAGGCGTCAGCATGATAAAATAATAAAGAATCAAATGCAACACTAGCTTGTTCACCTAGTAAAGGGGTCGAGTTGACTAAGTGACACCGTCTTGACTCCTACTATGATTAGCGGTATAAGTGTGTGTGGCTTGAAGGCCGTAAACTAAAGAAGTAACCCTCTTTGCTCACCCTGCCAAAAGTTTAGTGTTCTAAAAGGCATAAGTTTAGTGTTTTTTAAAAGCTTCACACGACTCCAAGGACCCGAGGGAAGTTGGAAGACATTGAGAATAGAGCAGCTTTGCTGCTTGAAGAACTCACGTGTAGGCCAGAAAATCTTCTGCCAAAAATTCTAGTCTAGTCTGTTTGGTCTTTTTATCCTCTTATTAAAGCGTCAAGCGAAATACTTTTCTCAATCTTTGATGTCATAAAAGACTAGAACATACAGTAGACTTTCCCACATGGAGCTCAACAAATTCAGGCTCTAACAATCCACAGTTTACAGCTTAGTATATGAAGAGAATGAGTTTTACAAAGCGTCAAAGACTTGCCCCTCTGCAAAGAGAAGTTATCAAATCATAGCACATCACACATAATCATCACAATGTTGAAAAGACCAATAGTTTATCGAAGAATCAGCCGTCTTAGGTTGATGAGTTTTGTAAATAGGCCTACAGTTTAGTATCAGATCATTTGAATGGAAGGGAGAAGACCAGATGGATTAAGCCACGGGACCAAGTATGCAACAAGAACACAGAATTTACTTCTAGCCATACTCAGTGTATACTGCGATAATAATCTACTGTTAGTAAAGACTAACCATCCTACAGTCAGAGCAGAATAGCAGATTCATGATCTCATGCTATTCAAATCCCCCAATCCCCCCCCCCCCCCCC
>CAAKMY010044800.1:0-20913 GCA_901111285.1 Corrigiola litoralis | reverse complement strand
ATTTGAATTATGAATGACTTATGTTAATGAGAATATAGAATTTTAGAGTATCATGATAAATAATATTAATTATTTTATAATTTAGTTGTACTTATATCAATATCAACAAAATTAAATGACATTAAGTAGGTTTTAATGCATGCCAAGTTGGCAGTTGACTGTACCATATGAGCTGCGATATTACGACATTTGGCATGCTTATTTGGCACGATGTTGTTGCAACACCACCTTTTAACAATATGGTATAGATTCTAACAATTGAATTAAGTACGCTTTATTAAAATTTATCTATTAATTGTGTGCTTGAGAGGTCTTTTTTGTATTTAATCATAATACTGTACTTGGGTTTCAAATATCACATTGTTGATTTTCATTAATGTTGATGTAATTTCTTTTTTAATTATATAGGACCATAAAGACTAATGGAGACTGGTTTGGATTGAGATCAATGTAGAAAGCTTTTGAAACGAGATTCGTGTTTTGGTCATTGATGTTAGTTTAGGTTCAATGTTCACAACTCCTGTTATAATAGAGGCACAAAGGATAATTGCATATATGAGATTTCCATTTAGGTTATATGCTTGACATTTAACTTTTTTACCAATTGAACTAGGTCCCATTTATTACAATTTATCTATTATGTAGGTGCTTGGGGAAGTCTTTTGTTGTAGTAGTACATAAGAATTGAGTTTCAAATTTGTTCACAATTTTTTCTTCCATTAATGTTGCATAGAGTAAAGGAATATGAATGAACTAGTGTTATATCTAACAAGTTCTCATGCATGGTAATGTGTATTGAGATCACCAACTTACTGGAGGAAAAAAGGCAAAGGTGGATAAGAAAGCAGTTGAGTGGCTTTTAGTTGCTAAACGTTAATGCTACTATTGACTCTTTGTAAAATGTCCACAAATGAGGAACAAGGGTCATAACCTATCTTGCATGCTTCTGCATGTCCCGGCCATTTTACTGCTAAGAATTAGAAATGCCCCCAGTTAGTTGGATAATCGTTTGGGTTGAATACTTGAAGTCATGTTCTTTTCATTCTATCTTGATCTCTAGATGGGAACAGTTCAGAAAGTGAATTATTAATCATCTTCCATAAGTAAGTGCTAAGCATGGAAAGGATGATGTCCAACAACCAACATTGCTATATAGCCCAAAATCTGGTTAATTATTGTTGACTAAACACTAAATTGAGAAAAAATGCTATGCTAATATTAATGATGTAGCTGTTGATAGTTTAGACTTAAATCCTTCTTTATTCACAAAATATGGAGATTAGAAGAGATCAGGATGATATCGAGGATATGTCATCAGTAAGAATGGGTTCAATGCAAATTGCAGGAAGCAATGGCTTTGGTCATAACATTGAGTTCATGTCTCAAGCCTACCTCAGGAACAGGAGTTCCGAAATCACCATTGAGGATGATTCTACACCTTCATTGGATGGCACCCTTCCAATATTTCTTAAGGTAGTTAAGTCATTCTCAGTAGTAACCTTCTGAATTTCTGACACTTCAACTCAACACAATTAGGTACGAGGCATATTGGTCTTATGGACAATTAAATGGTAAAATCGGCAAATGCACAAGAATCAGTTTCAAAAATTTTCATTGTAATTTATGTGTTAATCATTTGATTAATGAGCAAGTTACAATGCAAATGACATTCTCATTTAATCGATTTCTGCTTTTCTAGTTTGAAGATGTTCAATACAAGGTGAGAAACAATCAAGGTTCAGCAGGTAGTTCTGTAAGAGCGGTCGTGTCAAAGGTGGCCTCCCAGCTCAACACAGAGCATGACAATTATAAACACATACTGAAGGGGATAACAGGAAGCATTGGTCCTGGTGAAATCCTCGCGCTTATGGGTCCCTCCGGAAGTGGTAAAACAACGTTACTTAAGATCATTGGGGGTCGATTGCAGGAAGATGTCAGAGGAACTATAAGTTACAACAATGTGCCTTACAGTGCCGCTCTTAAGAGGAGGTTCGCCTGAAAGTTTAGAGATTATGAGTTATGACTCCTGAGAAAATTGTTGTGTGTTAGCTCGACACATACTAATCGCATTACTGTCATATTTTTTCACAGGATTGGCTTTGTGACCCAAGATGATGTGCTGTTTCCACAGCTGACTGTTGAAGAAACTTTAGTTTTTGCAGCTGATTTGAGGCTACCTAGCAGCATGAACAGGAAACAGAAGTACCAAAGGGTCGAAATGATCATCAAAGAACTAGGCCTAGAAAGGTCCTTATATGATAGACTGATAATTTCACAATTATTTCCCACAAAATTCTTTACCTTATATGTTTAATGATTGATATGAATGATATTTGTGCTCTGGCATAGATGCCGCCACACGAGAGTTGGAGGAGCGCTAATCAGAGGAATATCTGGGGGAGAAAGAAAAAGAACCAGCATTGGTTATGAGATCTTGGTTGATCCTTCTTTACTGTTGCTTGATGAACCAACTTCAGGCCTTGACTCAACATCTGCCAATAGGCTGATGCAAATTCTTCAAGGGCTTGCTAAGGTTTTGCTTCATGTCATACGTCTTTTATGAGTTCATAATAGATATCATAAGGTGATAGCGATACAATCTAATAGTATACATGTTATCGGTCAAACCATAATAGGCAGGAAGGACAATAATCACAACGATTCACCAGCCTTCAAGCAGGATGTTCCATATGTTTGACAAAATTCTGCTGATCTCAGAAGGCCATCCAGTGTATTGTGGGAAGGCTAGAGAAGCAATGGATTACTTCTCATCTCTAAGGTTTATTCCTCAGATACCGATGAATCCTGCAGAGTTCTTGTTAGATCTGGCTACTGGACAAGTAAATGACATTAGTATTCCTGACGAAGCCAAGAAAAATAATGGCACCCCTGCTTCTGAGAAAGCTGTTCTAAATGTATGCATGTTAGTCCCACCCTCTTGATTGCAAATTCACACTTTTTTTTTTGTAACTCATAATATGCATTGGTTTTACTTGATTTTGCTTGTTTAGTACATACAACTCAAGTACAAAATGCAGCTGGAGCCTAGGGAAAAGGAAGATAATCACCGTTCCACAAACATTCCTGAGCACCTTCAACTAGCCATCCAGATTAAAAAAGACTGGTCCATGAGTTGGTATGACCAGTTCTTTATATTGTTCAAGAGGACATTCAAAGAGAGATGGAGGGACTATTTCGATAAGCTGAGATTACTTCAGGCGCTTGGGGTTGCAGTTCTGTTAGGCCTTCTTTGGTGGAAATCCCAGAATGGAACTGAGGCTCAGCTCAGGGATCAGGTATATATCTATACACATTCTATAGCCATTATATGTAGAAGCATGAAATATTCTTCTGAAGTGATTCATATATTTTATTAAAACTTGTGAGCATAATTCTTGTTTCTCAGATTGGTTTGATGTTCTACATTTGCATTTTCTGGACATCCTCATCGATTTTTGGAGCCGTGTATGTATTCCCCTTTGAGAAGATGTACTTGGTGAAGGAAAGGAAAGCAGACATGTACAGATTAAGCGTCTACTATGTTTGTAGCACATTAAGTGACATGCTAGCTCATATTCTCTATCCCATGTTCTTTATGGCTATTGTATACTTCATGGCTGGGTTTAAAAGAACAATTGAGTGCTTCTTCTTAACCCTTTTCGCAATCCTACTGATTGCAATCACGAGCCAAGTAAGTAACTCTTTCTACCAATAACCAGCCTACACATACTTCGGTTGCTTCCTATGCAGTTATGTATTAATTTTCTTTGTTTGTCATTCAATTAGGGGGCTGGAGAACTCTTTGGAGCAGCAGTTCTGAGCATTAAAAGGTCTGGGATGGTTGCCTCTTTGATACTTATGTTGTTTCTTCTCACTGGAGGCTACTATGTTCAGGTAATTTTTAGCACTGTTCCTTAGCTTCTAGTGTAACGACCAAAACTCATACCAAGAATATAGAACACTTCGCCAAACAACAGCAACAACAAAGTCTTAATCACAAATTGATTTCGGTCCGGCTAACATGAGTCATCATTAGGAACCGTCAAAGTTTTCTCAGCAATTTTTTTATTTACAGTTTTTAGAATTTTTTTGCGAAACAGATTTGCAGAAACAAAATCGAAAAGCTCTAAAATGAAAGTGATTAGACACCCTCCACCAAACAACCAGCTGAATATTCATCTTATGTTTTGGCATGTACTTCAATTCACACTTTTTCATCTAAAAGAATTGTCTCTAAACCTTGGACGTGAGGATGCAATTATACTTAAAACTAGACCACAAACAGCAAACCTGATTGAAAACATCCCTGTCTCTTAGACTCACAATCTCACATCAGTACCATTTCCCTAACCCGAGGTCATTATTTTGCATAGACTGCAAAATCGCAATGCACGAATTAACACCAAGATTTTGATTTCATTCATCTTTATTCTCTTCATCATGCCTGGTAACCTGTTTTCTGTTTCATTATGAGATACAGCTCCTAATTATTACAGTATATTTGAAAAGTATATGTAACAAGTTTCAAGCCATCTACTTTGTCGAATTTTACCAACATCATATTGTCCTATATTTCTTTGTTCTGTTTTGTAGCATATTCCAAAGTTCATGCGGTGGTTGAAGTACGTATCATTCATGTACTACGGATTCAGACTGCTTCTGAAAGTGCAGTACTCAGGAGACCAATTATACGAGTGTGAAAGCAAAGGAGGATGCAGAAGTCTGCAGAGCTCACCTTCATTCGACACGGTTAGCCTGAATGGTGGCTTGCAAGAAGTTTGGATTCTCCTAGCCATGGCTGTTGGCTACCGGTTATGTGCTTATCTTTGCCTCCGCAAAAGAATCAGTGCTTGTCATCTGTGATATTAATATTATGATAATTTTCATAAACTTTTTTTAATTAGACCGGAAGTATTACTTAGCAAAGCTAGCTTATACTTAAATATTTATCGATGTGGCCATTATCGTCTCTCATATCTGTGACATACAACCATGCTAGTGCATATGAGCATGCTAACAATAAAAGGCATGCATTTTGCTAACACACAATATTTTTGGTTTCACATGTATGTTTGTACTCTATAATTTTATAGTGATATTGTATCTTTGTGTAGAAAACTTAGCACTGAAAACAACAAGTTGATACATAAGAAACTCTTGGTTTACTGAAACAAATGCTTGGAGTTTAAACAGCACGTCAGAATCCAGAACCAACTCATTAGAAAAACCAAAGAAAACTAGCTAGGCTAGTCTAAGTTGGCTGCATGGGCTCTTCATCAATCCTCGATCATATAGAGCCTGCATGCAACTAGACTACTATAGTCGGATATTAACCATAGATTGCACCCCAACCATCAGTTTAGGCTTTTTATCGAATTGGTCTTCTCATTGAATATTTTTGTCTGGATTTAGTGAAACGAGCAGAATTAATTTAGACCATACTTAATCAGCTTGTTGTATATAAATAGATCAAAACCATGCATAGATGATGTGCTTGGCTGTAAGTTCTATCTCTTGGACAGATAGCAGATTAGCAGCCATTCTCTAGAATGATACTGGTTAGAATATAATGGCAATAACGTATACCTTCTTACACTACACACATCAGTACAATGATCAGAATAACTAATAAATCTATCATTATATATAGCTGATTAGCAGACTATAGTGAAAAGGGAGCTCACAGAACCAGACAAAAGCATGATATACAAATGAACAACTACAATTACAGTGGAAGCAGGTACCAAAAATACATCAACAATCGAAGTTGCGACGAAAGTTCATGATATAACAGCCCAACCAGTGCAGGGCAGCAACAATATTTTTTTTCCTTGTTATCATTGTTGTTTTTTTTGTTATGATGTAAGCTCAAATCTAAGTGAGATGCATGTAAATGTTGTCATACTAATAATGCCAAGGACAAAACGTAGCTGCTCAACGATTGAGAAGCAGGATAAATTGATAAGGTTAGGGTAGCGAAGGCTACTACATAATTTATGAAATCTTAGAAATTGATAGACAAGATAGAAAATTGTAGCAATATTACCGAGTGATAGGATTGCTGTTCGGATTTTAAGAACTTATATTCGCCAAGATATATTACTACGATTATTGGGTGAAATCCAAAACGATCTTTTATTACAAAAATCTATAAGAACTAACAGAGAGGGACATCATAATGTTTCACAAATATATGTTCCTGCCTCACTGTAGTGTCTTTTTGGTAAGAGATCGAACTTGCGCTCAGGATAGAATAAAATGACGGCCTGTGCACGACCAGTTCACATCAAGAAGAACTTGATTGATTCAGGATCCTATAAAATAAGTTCACTTGGCATTTGCCCATGCTCTTGTGGACCACCTGTACAATTCGAATAAGAGAAATGACAACTCAAGCAAACAGATCGTTGTTGCCTGTTGGTGATGTTTTGGAATAATATGTCAAAATTTAAGACTAAAACTAGTAAGGAGACTGCTTCTAAGGCCGTAGAAAGGTAAAAGAGAGAGTGCAAACATAATTATTTTGAAATAGCAAACATAACTTATAAATAATTGTAATATGGGCAAAGATAACAAACCAGCAACATTTTAAAACTCCACTTATCTCATATGGAGTATAAGGTTCAATCTAAACTTCTAGACAACATATCTAACAGAAGAAGTTTATCAATTTTACATTTGGGTCTCTAAAGAGATGACAAAAAGATCGATACTAATAGAATTTGAGTTCAAGTTGTGATCACAACATTGCAACTACTTTGTCAACTGAACTAGAACACAATCTATTTTACTCAAAGTTGGTGAAAAGAAAAAAGGAAAATGGTGGAGAAAAGCCGAATCCTAATTCATAACAAAACATTTTTTTTAAACGCCAAAATGAGGACACTTATATAGAAGAAAGACGTAATTAACATATTACATGTGGTTATATATAAAAAAACATATTACATGTGATAGTATATGCTAATACAAAAAATTATAACACAAATAATAAAATCATTATTCCTATTGTTAAATATATTGGATCGCTCATGTATAGAAGGATAACTGCTCACGGTGATTGGTGACACACATCAGGTTGGGTCACGAAATTAGCCTCGTGATGTAGTATCTTGGTTGATCAAATAATATTCCAACAATCTGACATGGCAAGCAAGAGAACCAAGAACAATTGGACCGTTGCAGAGCTGTGTAAGAGGATGAACTACCTGCTCTGACATATGTTTGTCATTAGATATATAAGTTCCAAAAAACGAAATACCCAACTGCCAAACTTTTCAAAAGCCATTTTGTCAAGTTGGATCTGGTGTAGAACATACTTTGTCCCATGTATATATTAAGTTCAACATCTCTTGTAATAACCATAATGGTGAAACCAATGCCTAATACAGTGTCACAATTCCTGTACGTACATATCAGAAACTATTAGCTTAAAATGGGTTCAGTCACTTGTTCTATGATTGAGGGAAGCTCCAAGTCTTCTACTCTCCCATGGAAAGAGATGTTTCGTTCTGCTTCTTTTAGAATGCCAAGATCGGACCCTTTTTCTGAGACACAAACTGATGACTCTCCTAAAGTTTCTCCAACACAAGAGCTACACATGATTGAGCTCCTAGCTGACCAAAGTACATCCTATGCTACACCTGAGGTACATGCATTAATTTTTCTTGGCCAATAGTACTACTACGTAGATGACATGGCATTCATGAATCTATGATATGTGACTAGTTTTACGTCGGTTTCACCCACCTTTCCACAACCCCTCTCCTTTATCCAGGCTTGGGACCTGCAATAAACACCATAAACCGAAGTTCATAATATTCATTGGCGGAGTTATTCTCCTCCAGTGTAAATCATTGTGTTAATGTATTTATTGGCATGTGAATTGAGTTTTGAGTATTTTACTTCTTGTTGTACAAAATTAAAGTATACTGGCTAGGTTGTCCATACAGTCAAAGTTTGGCCAACCCCTTTATGTTAACTTTCATGTTGTAGTGAAAACCTGCAAGGTACTATGTCATTTGCATGATGTATGTGTGTATGACTATATTTCTCTCCAGCATGATCAGGGTAATGACAACTGCTCACACTATGACATAATAACGTCTTGCAGATAAGAGCTGGACTGCGCTCTTTATCACTGGACCACGATCCTCACTTCAGCCTCAACCTGGATCAAAATTCTCCTAGTGTCCCGTGGCAAACCATGATTCGCACTTCTTCTTTTAGAAGGCCTGACATATCTCCCCAAGACCAAAATCTGATGATGGAAGACCAAGCTCTATTAGAGGAAAAAGATGTTGGATGTGTAGATAATTCAGCATATAATTCTGCAGAAAGCGATACGACAAGCATTCGAGAGAGTTCAGAACCTGAAATGTTAGAATCTGAACAAAGAGCGGTTCCTAAAGATACTACTTGGATGTGGCTTGCAGTTTATGTCACTTTAGCTCAAGCAGCATTAGCAGTATTGATGCTGTTAATTTATGGATGCTGGCGGTTACTGGATGAATATCTGCGTCCAATTATATGGGCAGCCCTTTTCTCAATTCCTCTAAGAGGAATCCAAGACACACTTGTTGAGTTCTGGTCTGAACCACTGAGAGCAGGACTGACTGACACTGTCTTGGCTGTGCCAGTGGCTATACTTAGGGCTTTGGCGGATACGGTAATTGACGCCCGTGATGTATGTTCTTGGACTTTCTATGGTGAGAAGCTGCAAGAAGCAAGGCCTGAGAAAAATGGCTTCCTAAGATTGGTTAGGAGGCTTGTTTCTTTCAGCCTCTTTGTGTTTTCATATGAACAGATTGGCAAGTTTGGGGCAGTTACACTCCTTGGATTAGGGTTCATATTCAGCTCAAATCTCTCTCCTTCCACTATTTCTGCAGTTTCTACTCTAAGAAGTGACAGTTTCCGGCTCAGGAACAACAGTACCTGTACACCAGAAAGAAAGCATACTGTTAATCTTAGTAAGGTCAGCAGGGTTGTCAGAAAATGTATCTTGGGAAGGCTGAAAACTATCTTGGCAGTAGCATTAATTGTTGGAGTGATCACTGGAAGTTTAGCTGGTCTCATCTTCTTCTCTTACCATATTGGCGCTGAGGGAAAAGATGCAGTTATCTCAATAAAATCCCACATGCAAGAGAGAAACTATGGAGAAAAGATCGGCATCAAGAAATGGATAAATGAGAATGATGCCATGGAGCTGATGGATTGGTACACAAATGAATGCTATGGAACATTGTTGCAGCAAATTGACGATTTCGCCTATAAGTATAACATATCAGAGCTCATAGGAGTGATCAAGCAATTTGTGATCACTCCACATAATGATTTACCACAAAATCTATCCGATTCACTAAACTCTCCCCAGGAAACAACAAAGTATACTGTAAGGCTTAGAAATCTGATGGAAAAGCCGGTTCTTGACAAGGCCAAATGCTTTGCAACTCAAGGCATGGATCTTTCCTTCCGCATATTGGCAAGCAGCAAGTTTATATTAGATGGAAGTGCTCATTTTCTGTTGTACATTGGTCATATGGTGGTCTCCGGAGCAGCTGGCCTAGTGCAATTTCTGCTACAATCAACAGTATTTTTCTGGGTTTTGTACTACCTTCTGATATCAGAATCTGGTGGCGTGACCGAGCAAGTCATGAAAGTTCTCCCAGTCCAGAAATCTGTCAAGGATCGATGCGTTAATGCCCTTAACAATGCCATCTCTGGGGTGCTTTTGGCCACAGCAGAGATAGCTTTCTTCCAGGGATGTTTCACTTGGCTTCTCTGTAGGCTTTTTTCCATACACTTTGTTTACATGTCAACTATGCTATCCTTTATCAGCCCTTTTCTCCCCATATTCCCTGCTTGGCTTCCTGCTCTGCCAGGAGCTGTGGAGTTGATGTTGGATGGCAAATATATTTTGGCGATCGGCTTTTCCATGACTCATTTACTAGTGATGGATTATGGAGCATCAGAAATTGCAGATTATGTGCCTGGATATAGCACATATCTGACAGGAGTTAGCATTATTGGAGGGATGACATTATTCCCATCTGCATTGGAGGTAAACTTCTTGATCACTTCCCATTTATTGTTTCTTGCTCTATCAACATAAATAATCAGTGATACACTGATCTTCAGACCACAGAACCATTAGAAGTGCATGTATCTCATGCACTGATCGAAATTTTGGCCTCTATTTGCAAGAAGACACGGCCAAAGCACCCTATCGGGTGTCCGAAATGTGGCAGATCAAACTTCTTACTATAATTTCATGTCAGTACTTTTCCAAACTAAATTATAGATTTTATGCCCCATGTTTCTGATCGATCACAAGTTAACTTCATCTAGTTCATCTAGTAAATTGATGATTGTAAGTTTGTAGTGGTACAGGAATCAGGAACGCTTGACAAATAGATAGTACTGTAATTACAGGTAGAAACTAGTACTACCAAGAGGAAAGCAGGACATGATGTATTCACATACAAGTCCTGTACTAAAAACCATCAAGGCTCAAGCCATGTAACTAAATACAAACTGTCAACCACCTGAAGACTCAACGTAGGCCTATATGTATGTTGTAGCATGTGAGTACAACCGCACAATTAGGAGTTTTATGCTTCAATCAACTCAATATCTCCCGGACTAAATTGACATGTTTTCGGCTAAAAACGTGGGGAAAAGGAATGTATGACAGTCTTTGTCTTGCATTAGAGGAGCCGACAATGATAGACGCTGACTGCTTAAGGTTAGCCATGTGAGATATTAGCTCTGCTTAGTGGTCTGGGCCATACCTTGAGCTGGATATTTTCATATACAAATTGTAGTTAGCTTCCTTCATGAGTCATGAGAAGGATACTCTTAACTTGCAAAAGCAAAATAAAAATGTCCAGAGAGGCTGGAGTCTGAAGGGAAAACACAAGGATCAGGAGCTGACCTCCGCATTTGGATTCATTTTTAAGGTTACCTCAAGTAATTATAACTACATTACCAAAATTATGAGAATGAAGATTTTGACTCCCATTTGCGACTTAGTACACTACTCTTTCCAGACAAAAAGCACAATTGCCATTGGGTTGACACTCGCTTTCTCACAAGTATTGATATAGAGTCTAATAAAAAAAATTAAAGACAAAACATACAGAATTTGCTCATCTGAATCCTGAATTTTTTAGTACTAGCATGGATAACCCATCAAAAATTAAAAAGACCAGGACTTTACACACCTCACAAGTGGCAGCCTTCTTTGCGGAGAGGTGATTTTGTGGCATTTTGTTCAAACCAAAATCTTAGAAAGCAACCAAAAGCCAACTGTTTCTTATTCAATCATTTCTCATCCTACACTTAAAATAATACGTAGTACTCATTCCCACTCATACTTGTAGACCTCATCTTCTATTATTTCCTCTAATCTTCTTCCTTGGCTTACAACCCCACCAATAATTCTCCACCTTCTCATTCATCAGTTATATTCCTCCCTCTATGCCACTACTCTGTTGTTCATCCATCATCCTCCAACCGCAATCTGTGAGTACTCAAAACAAAACACAATAAAAGCCTTAGCTCTCAAAACTCACATTTCATTATTCTGTGCATGACACTTGCTACAAAAAACTAGTAAACATGTCATAATTATATAAATTTCTCTCATTTTTCTTTTTCTACTCATAAGCCAAAATAGGAAAAAATCAACTCTTTCATTATCTTCTTTTTCTACTATTTTGAGAAAATAAAAAATAAAAAACAACATTTCTTTCTCTCTCTTCCTCTCTCATCAAATTCAAACCTTTATCTCTTTTTCCTCAATCAAAATTCAACATTTTCCTCAATTTCCCTCAATCAAAACACCCCATTTCATCTCTCTTAATCTTCAACCCAATTAAAACTCAATTCTTTATGCAAAAAGCATCAAAAATATTCAATCTTTGTATTAAAAGCATAAAAAAAAACCCAATCTTTATGCAAAAGTATCAAAAATATTCAATCTTTATACAAAAAGTATAAATAGACCCCAATCTTTGTACAAAAAACCCAAAATTTTTTCTTCTCTCCCATAAAAAATCCAATCTTTATCATTGACTTATAATCAAAATCCAATCTTTTCCCATCCTACATAAAATGGAGCTAGTCCCATACAAGGAGGAGGGCAGCAGCTCCAAAACAGGCACACCACCCTGGCAAGACATGTTCCGAAGCGCCTCGCTTAGGAAACCAGCCACCCCAACCCCACCATCCCCATCACGTGACCCACACGCGCCACCCCATTCAACTCTCTCAAGTGATCCTCATGTGAAAATGGCCTTGTACATTGCCATGGCCCATGCAGGCCTCTTATTAATCCTTTTAACCTCTTACGGCGTTTTTCGCCTTCTCGAAGGCTACCTCCGCCCTCTGCAGTGGGCTGTGCTGTGTTCCATCCCCCTGCGTGGGGTCCAGCACACCCTTGTGTCCTTCTGGTCTGAGCCCCTCCAGTTGGGGCTCACTGAGACATTGTTAGCTGTTCCTGTTAGTATTTTTCGGGTTTTTGTCGGTACTCTTGTCGACATTAAGGACCAGTTGTTTTCCAGGATCATTCGCCGTACTGCAAAGAATGATCATGGCAGTGGCAGGAGTTTGAGGAGCCAGAGGATGAGGAGGAGCGGGTTCGCCAAGCTCCTCCGCTGGTTGCTGTCATTTAGTGTGTTTGTTCTGGTTTATGAGAGGTTTGGAGTGGTTGGAGCAGTGTGCATTTTGTGTCTCGGGTTCTTGTTCAGTGCGAGTAGTGTCGCGTCTACAATGGAGACTGTGTCGAATTTTAAGAGTTATAGCTTTAAGAGGAAGAGTAAGTTGACTGCATTTTTTACTAGGGGGATATTGAAGAGGTTGGAGACAATTGTTGCCGTGGGGTTGATTGTTGTGATGATTTTCGGGTTCTTGGCTTGTGTCATGTTCTTTTCGTATAAGATTGGTGTCGAGGGTAGGGATGCTGTTTTCGCGTTGAAGTCTCATGTGGAGGAGAATAATTATGCTGAGAAGATTGGGATTAAGCAATGGATGGATGAGAATGATGTTCCTGGGATGGTTGATAGGTATTCTAGTAAGGTTTATGACACTGTTTCGGAACAGATTGATGGGTTGGCAATGCAGTATAATATGACTGAGTTTGTTACTGGGATTAAGCAGTATATTATTAGGCCTGTTAATGAGTCTGAGCGGACTACTCAGTTGATGTCGCCTTCTCCTTATGCCGAGAAGTTCATTAGTTTGAGGACGAAGTTTAAAGATAGGGCCTGGGGGGATATCTATACTGACCTTGATGACATTGTTAGGGATGTGGTTTCTACTAGAGTTGATTTGGTTGAGAAGGTAAAAGGGGTTGCTGTGCAAGGACTCGATGTTGCCCAGCATGTGTTTTCGAGTAGTAAATCTGTCCTTGGTGGAGGGGCTAAGCTTATGATCACCATTGTTGGGTCAATCCTTTCTGGAGCAGTTGGTTTTATTAATTTTATATCCCAATCCATGGTGTTCTTTTCGGTTTTGTATTACCTTATAACATCGGAATCTGGAGGTGTGACCGAACAGGTGATGAATTTGTTGCCTGTTTCTAATGCGACTAGAACACGGTGTGTTGAAGCTATTGATAAGGCAGTGTCTGGGGTTATGCTGGCCACTGCTGAGATTGCAATTGTTCAGGCTTGTCTCACTTGGCTTTTGTTTAGGCTATTCTCAATTCATTTCTTGTATATGTCAACATCGCTTGCATTCATAAGCCCTTTGTTGCCACTTTTTCCTGCCTGTGTGGCAACCATCCCCGCTGCTGTACAGCTTCTTTTAGAGGGTAAATACATATTGGCCTTAGTTTTATCTGTAATTCATTTCGCGCTCTTGGAATACGGGGCATATGAAATCATGGAGGATATACCGGGTTACAGTGCATACCTTACCGGACTTAGCATTATCGGGGGAATGACATTGTTTCCATCTGCATTAGAGGTATATTTGGATACTCTTCATCTAATTTTTGACTCATTTGCTTGTTCACTGCTGATATGCAAGTCTTCTATGGCAATTAGCTAAGGCCATTGCGCTTTTCTACATAAACAAACTCTGACTTTTTGGATATGGACGTGATAGATAATTGTGCTCAAGTTCTATGGTCCTTTGAATGCTGTAAGTTTATGATAAACAGCTCTAGGGTAAAGCGATACTTCCAGATTTGAAATCGCCTAGCTTTTCAGTTACAGAAATGGAAGAAACTTTGGTAATGTGTGCAGGCAACTGATGCAGCATGATTGTGTAATTGATGAGGTCACGGTTTTACTAGCCACACCATTAGAGGGACAGCAATAGTTCGAGATTATAATTTAGTCACCACCTACACCTGCTTTATCTAAATCGGTGATCATTAATGTCATCGTGAAAGTTTGCTTTTCTTTCCTTGCCTGTGTTGGTTACCTCAGCTCTGTTTCAGTTGGTTAATCTCTTAAAACATAACAGTTTCTTGTTTGGTTAGATTTTATGTACAGTACTTGGTAACTAATGTTACATTTCCTGGACTTCTTTTCTTATATAGGGAGCAATAATGGGACCTCTAATCACAACGGTTGTGATCGCCCTCAAGGATTTGTACACTGAATTCGTGTTGGATGAACCAAAGGAAAAGAATGAGTAAAAGCTAATATCAGGAATCCACAAAGTACTTGATTTGCTTGGGTTGAATCATCAGAGGAGCTCGCCTTCAAATAGAATCATGTAGAATGTATTTTGAGGAGTCGATGTCAGTGCATGATCTTGGTAAAAATGTGCAGAAGGTGCTTCTGTTGCTGATGGGTGTGGTCGTGTGGAAAAAGGGTAAAATTATTTGGCATTTGAGGCAAGTTGCTAGATGTCCTAGCTATTCATTGTGATACTTTTTGGAGAGGAAGTGTAGACTATCTTGTTCATTTCATAAGATAAGGATACTGGCAGCTAGTTTGGAAGCCATATAGATAATTTTTGTCGTAATTTGAAAGTCAGAGGCAGATGTCTCAAAACTGTCTGTTCATAGTTGCATGTACCACAGATTTTTTGGCAGCTTCGTAAGGGGTCAACCTCGATGGCTCATTTTTGTTGTAATTGAAGTGAAGGCTTTGTGAATATATGCTCTAAAGCATATATGTTGTAAAGATCAGTACATGCTCAGAAACGCAGAATACTGTTTTTACAGTGTTAGTTGTTATGATCATGAATCTCAGGGTGGTCTTACGGCAGTTCTTGCTCCTTATTTACAGGTCATTGATGGAAACTGATTTTTACACTCCCCCTTTTTATTTTTACACTCCCACTCACCCCTTCCATGTGAGAGCACAGATTCCTGTACAGGAATATACTCCTCACATGAGGAGTGTAAAAATCAAATGAGAGAGTGTAAAAATCATTGACTGTCATTGATGTAACATACTCTGTCAGACTAGAGCCAACCTCTACTACAAATCCTGCACTATAGAAAATATAACGGCTGCAGGTGGTTTTCCTGGGCCTTTTCTGGGAGTAATACTATTTCACCTTATTATCAGATGTTGCCTTTCCTGGGCCTTTTCTGTTATATGCAGGATGTGGTTGTGTACCCTCTGATAACAACTGTGGTGTTAATCCTTCAGGACTTGATTGCAGATTGTGTGAATAGACCAAAAAGTACGTGGTTAGCCTGATTATGACTTACGAGTATCATCAGAAGTCAGAACCAGCCTCTCATGCCCTCATTAGAAATGCAGCATAATTTGCACGTATACAGGAAGAGTTATCCTCAGCCACACTTTGAATTAGATTCTGGGATTCACAATTTTGTTCACAACCACCAGATAAGGAGATAGGACAACCAATACCATAGGTACACAACTAAGAATATAACAACGCAATTGAACAATGCCTACACTCGTAAATCGTGACGTGTAACTGGAAATGTCATTTAGACACAGCATATTCATTACAGAACTGTAGACAACAAAATTAATGCAATTCTATCCAGAAACATTCTCCACCTCATCGATACAGAAAAAAAAGACACGTTCATTTCATGATAAAAAGTAGTACAATTTACTTCATGTATTTGTGTAAAAATTTCCTATGGAAATCATTCCGGATGGTATCGTTGATAAAACGCTTAGCTTGTTTTGTCTCACCCCGTGCTTGGTTCTTGAACACAACATCATCATCCCACCTGCACCCAAAATGCAAGAAAAATAATGGGATCAGAAGACTGTACAGTCAGACATTCAGGAAGCATATCTCCCTGTGTGTGAGTGCGCAAGCGCAGAACAACTTTAAAGTCGCTAACCTTCTTTTAACATTGAAGTTGGTTGGATTATTAAGATTAATCAGAGGGTTTCCCCTCATCAGTTCTGCTTCTTTGCTTTTCAGCTCTTCCTCTTGCTGTTCTCGATCCTGCGTACACAAAGCAAACAGCATGCATTAGTATATTAATACCTTTCCTCCAAAAGAACAAAGACATAAGATTACATGTCAAATATAGTACATTTAGCAGGCAAGTGTATGAGAACATCTCTAAGAAACGAGTTCAAGAGTTGAAATCTCACCTTACGTGCCTTCTCTTCAGCCCTTTCCCTCTTTATCTGATCAAGCTCAGCCAAAAGGGCTTCAGTGTCATCCTCATCATCATCGTCATCCTCATCACTAAAAACAAGAGAATTCCAAAGATAAGGGGTCTATATATTACAGTAAATATCTCTTACAAGAGGGGGAAATCCTTCAACAAACAACAGAGAACACAAAACCGAGAATTCTGTTAACATAGCTCTGTGCAATCTGTGATAAGTGTCTGTCAACATTTGAGGTTCATCTTCAAACATTTGTGTATTTGAATATCTCAACAAAATAAAAAATAAAAAAAAAAAACCAGAAAAAGAGAGCAACCAGCGGTTCCCTTAATGTTCAACACTCACATTAACGTGTTCAGTGCTTTTAGCCATAGGATACACAACAGCGACAGTGAAGCTGACATGTTAAACAAAAAGCGGTAATTCTAAACACGCTGATTCTCTCACTATTTTATAACTGCCTAATCAGAGGCACATCCGGCAAAAAGTGCCAAAATTTTCACTTCTAAGAAAACTAATCATTGCTTTCTTATCTAACTTGACCAACAAATTCACAGCTTGACAACCCCAAAAGGAATTTGTAACGCAAAATGCCTGAGCCCAATTCCTCTAGTTTTCCTTCAGAGGAAGAGAAGCTAATGGCACAAAGGAATGTCTTGTCAGAGCAGGTAATAAAGTCTTTTTACTTCTAAAGGAGGTGGCAAGTAGAAATGGATTATGGTTTTCCATCTTTACCTCTTCATCAACATATATGTGAAAATATATATGAGACAAACAGGAAGGGATTATTGACACAAAAACGGCATTGCATGTGTGACTACCTTTCATCATCGCTTTTAACATCCCCATCAGAATCGTCAGCATCATAACTTCTAGGTTCAATGAGGAGTTCACCATCCCTCTTCGATCCTGCAAATAGAAAAGAAAACAGAGTTGAATTGAATATATTGGTCATCAAATATAAAAATTAGTAGTAGTAGTAGTAGTCAGCCAACTACCTTCTAAAAGAAGATGGCCTCCCTCTCTATGATCTGCAAACCACAAAACACATTTGATGAAGGAGCCGGCAGAAATATAAATGACTGATAATCTAACAACAAGCTTCTCAAGGAAGAGTAAGGAAAATGACTAAAGCACCAAGCTAGATAACAGGGTATGCGAAATTCAAAAATCCTCACCACCGTATGATTTATCTTTTGATGAAAAGTGCCTCCTTTCACGCTCTTTGAGTTCTCCGCGGAGGTCCCTTTTCTGAACCTCATCTAGGGTGTCCTGCCCTTCCTTCCTGTAAACAATTCAAAGAATAAAGAAAGATGTTATAAAATTAACAGACACGGAGAACGAAATCCTCAGATACACCTATTATCAATGCCTTCTACCTTTAGCCCAATCTAACCTCACAAAAGCTCAGATAAGTCTTGTAGTTAAGTTTGATTATGGCTGAGGGGTCAGAACTGCCCAAGGATCACAAAAGCTCAGATAAGTCTTGTTGTTAAGTTTGATTATGGCTGAGGGGTCAGAACTGCCCAAGGACTGCAATGACTCCTTGAGTAGACAAAAAGCAGTCCCTCCACTGCCTCGTCCTCCCTCACAGTGGAGTTGCATTTAGTGCTACCATCACAGAAGGAGCTACACCTGGTAGAGTGGATACTATAAAATCTAAAGAATCACTACACCCCCTCGATTGTAGATTGTTCACATTTCATCTTAAGTCTTGGCACTAGATTTAATTTTTTTTAACAACCAAAAAATGCTCAAAAATACAATCAGCATGACTGAAAGCCTACTTACCAATAAAACCAAAAGACAAGATTACTGAAACTAATAGCTCACACTACATAAAATGATTTGCAGAAAATCACGCAGAGACCACTTTTCCACTATCCATTCCTAGGCTTTTTGTTTAACCTATCCATGATAACTTCCACGTAACTCTACTACATCCTACGACCAACACCGCTATACAGGCACTGACCATAAACAACAGGGTTGTTGCTAGAGCTCCCTTTGGGTACTAATACATATCGCATTTTAACATATATCAAGTATCAAAAGTTCACTCTCCAACTCCCAGGCATTACCACAAAACATAGAATGCAAGTAGTATTCATTTACCTGGGCTTTAGATTTGTATGAGCAGCAAGATCCCTGGAAGAATACTTCTGAGACGGGCCAAAGATCCTCGTACCACCTTGCTCATTCCCACCTTTTGCAGGCGCCCACGTAGGTCGAGCTGCAGTTGTCATTCTTTCTCACCACTTGAAGGACTATCTACAAATAAAAAACCACAAAACAACCCTAATCAACCAAACTGAAAGTTTTTACTACAATAACAACTACAACAACAACAACAAAAACCCAGTCTAGCTCCCGCCAAAATACAGGGTCTGTGGAAGTCTTAGCCTCTTAGGCGTGCATAACATTGCCCCTGACCAACCTAGAGACGATTAGTACAGAGGTTGTTTCCGATGAACCACGAAATTTCTACGTAACAAACGAAAAATCATCCTACATTTTCGTAACCCGTAATACCCAATCTAAAGTATCCCTTACCAATTTCGATTTCGCTCTAGTGCCACCCTCATTATACTTTAATAAATTACCTAAAACTAACCCTATTATCTTAAGAGTAAGTCTCCAATGTTTCGCCGCCGTAACTAGCCGAACCTTAGCAACTAATCATTCCAAAAATTACTTATTGAACTGACCCTATGTTTTCCTTTGAGATAAGAGTAATTCTCCTATGTTTCACCACCGTCACTAGCCGAATCTTAACATGATAATTCCTACAATTACTAGCTAAATTGACCCTATGAGAGCAAGTCTACTAAGTCTCGCCACCATCACTAGCCGAATGTTTACAAGTAGTCATTCTTAAAACTACTAACTAAATTAACCCTATGTTTTCCTTTGAGATAAGAGTAAGTCTCCTATGTATCGCCACCGTCACTAGCCGAATTTCAACAGCTTATCATTTCTAAAATCAGTAGCTAAATTGACCCTATGATTTCCTTTGAGATAAGAGCAATTCTCCTGAGTTTCGCCACCGTCACTAGCCGAATCTCAACAAGCGATCACTCCAAAAAAAGGGGCAAACTTCTCTTGTAAACCCTAAATTACAAGGTAAATCAACCCAATAATTTCCACTAAATTCACTCACATAATCAACCCATGTAATCAATAACCTCAACTTTAATCTCTCAACACCACAAAAATCAAAACCTGCCCCAAATAATTGGCACCCGAACCCTAATCTCCACAAAAGTAACCATCTTTACTACAATTTCACACAATTGATAGCTACCATATAACAGCATAAACTAAATAAAGCATATCGTAAGCCCTAATTACATGATTCTAAGTCCAATTTCAAGACTAAATTGGCGGAAACCCTAGAATTACAAAGAGACTACAATCATACCAATAAATAATATCAATAATTTAATGGAATAATTAACGACAAATTAAGGGAAAAACTTACTTTTAGAAATCAAATTAATTGAAGCTCGAATTTAATTCGCGAAATAATAATTTCTGTAAAAGGATTGACAAATAATAATGGAGCTTATTTATAAAGGACCTTTTTTTGTCTTTTGGGGGGGTAAAGAGAGGTTTTAGGGGTGCAAATAAGAATCGAACTCCCAATTAAATATGAGGGATATAAGTTGGCTTGGTATGTGTTCTGGTTTTCAAGTGAGATAAACTAAAAATGAATTAAATTAAATTTTATTTGAACTGAATTGAATTATCGAACTAAATCGAATTTATTAGAATTGAATTAAATTGAACTGAATTTATAAGAACTGAATATATTAAAATTGAATTGAATTGAGCTGAACTGAACTGAACATATTGTAGTTGAACTAAATTTATTAGAACGACTAAATTGAATTGAACTTATTAGAAATGAATTAGACTAGTAATACCTGAATGTTGAACTAAAGTTTTTAAAACTGAATTGAATTAAACCGAACTTAACTATTAAAATGGACTTATAAAAATTGAACTAACTTATTAATCTCCGAAATCAAGTCCTAACAAATAGGCCTTAAAAGTTGATACGGACGAGTTGTTTAATAGACCAATATGGCCCAATCGTTATACTGCGCACCCAGTGTATGATGCTCTATGCACTCATACACTGGCCACCCATATTATATTTTCCCAAACCCATACCCACTAACAAGATACTAGATCTAAAAAAAAAATACACACTATATTCAAAACTTTAAATACCATGATTTCCTCCCCAAACTTTATTGTGCGATCCTCCTCGAAAAAAAAAAGGAAAAAAAAAAACATGACTTCTTCTCCGAGTGATGTGACTTATATTCACCATACA
>CAAKMY010044799.1:0-21426 GCA_901111285.1 Corrigiola litoralis | reverse complement strand
TGTGAGTGTAAGAGAAAGTGTTAAGTATATTTGTAAGTTTTGTTTGTAAGGTTATATAAAGAGTTTGTATTTATATAATGTGAGAAGTAATATCCAACAGGGGGGGGGGGGGGCTGAATTTGACTGTGACTGCAGTATTGTCTATAGAATGGTGTTGGTATGTCAGTAGGACAAGTTTGAAAGTCAAAACACTCATAGATTTCTCCCTTTTCAATTCTGGCAGGCACAAAAAATAGAAAAGAGTAGGACATGGGCATTGAGCTGTTGTCTAATGTCTGAGTAGGGACAATCAGTGCAAACTGTGAGCTGTGACCGAAGAATGTAGAGGTCGTGAAAATGCTTGGAGGTGTTCAGAATTTTGGATATTATATCACTCACAAGCTTACCTAAGCTAAACAGGAGGTAACTTCGGGTGTTTTATAACCTAACAGAGATTTATCACAATTGAGAATGCATTTGGATATGGCTCTTAGCCGTGCTGGGTCGGCTCGTGTGCAGTGCCATTGTGACGAGGTTAAATTTTGTCATGGCCTAAGTCTGAGATAGTTGATCATGTGTCATGCCGTGGGTTGCCAAGGCACGCTTTGGCGTGTCATCTCGTATCGCCTATTGCCCCGTTTGTGCCCAAGAACACTTAGCCCCCTTGAGGTTATTTTATTTGTAAGTTGTAAAGGATCTCAATTTTATATAAAGTAGTATTTGTTGCAAATAAACGATGAATTGAAAGTCTTGGAGAAAATGTAGGAGAAATTAATTGATAATATGAGATGTAGAAATTCATTATTGATTTGTTCCGAGCTTGGGAAGGTTTGTCCCTCGATATGAAATGTGCTCTTTGTGCTTTCATGCTGATATGTGTTAGAACTTCAATGTTTAGAGTTAGAATTTAAAGTTTCTCCACTCAAAATACGAAACAACCTGAACATCGAAAACCCTAAAACAATTGTTTGAATGAGCTTTTTTTTTTTTTGACAAGGTTTTGAATGAGCTTAATGAACTAAGGTGGTAACAGACTAAAAATAAAGTGGATTATGACGACAAATGATACTCCTATAGCCGCTCTTGCAGTTATTTATGGGGGTTCACGTAAATTTCTCTCCTCATTACCCTTCTTTTATGATGCAAAGCTTTTCTTGCAAGGAGAAATCACCCTCAAGTTGCATTAGAGGCTTAGAGCACTCTAATGTAGGAGTAGAAAAGTTATGTTAGTTGTTCTAGACTATATTTTCTGACTTGCTCTAGTGGCTGGTAAAGGCCAACCATTGGGAGCTCATTCTGTGGTGTGTAAGTTGTCTCGGATTCTAATTCTCCACAGTATTGACTGCTCTAATGAAGGATTAAAAAAAAATGTTGATATATATATAACCCTATAGTGAATCATCAAGTCTCAACCTCCCACCCTGCGGACTCATCTCTTCGTTAATCTTGGTCTCTTGTGCCCTTAACAGGTCCCTCTTTTCCCCCCTGATTCCTCCTACAAATTGCATTCTGATGATATGATACTCCTATATGATATGTAAACTTGCAATATTTGTCGTTTCTTAATTCTTATTGCTTAAGTTTTTTTTTTCGACTTCTATTCTATAGGGAGGCAATGGCTGGTTTAGCTAAATTGCAGACAATGCCCAAGACGACCAACCAAAATGATGGCAGTTCTAGCTATGGCGTGGTGATGAACTCGAAGAGCAGCAAAAATGGACGAAGTGAGGCGAGAGAGACTGTCCTAGGCCGAAACTGCTCACGCCTTGACATTACTGAACCGGACGCTAATAACGAGATAAATGGTGATAGAGAGGCCTTCATGGCCGCTGTTTTGGAAAATTACGAGCAATCTTTGCTTGAGAGGACCAAACACTATCTTGGTAATCTATTTTTTTGTTTTTTGTTTTTGGTACATTCCATCTTGGTAATCTACTATATACGCTGCTTCCTTTTGCTAGAATGTTGCTACTACAGAAATTTTAATTTGTGTATATGCTAAATTGTTAATTAGTCATGCGAATATCGGAAAATGTTTGGAGTTTCAATTATTTTTATTTTTTTGATGTTTGCATGGATGGATTTATTCATTTTCATGTGACAAAATCTTGTGGCAGGATATCCCTTCAACTTAGCCTTTGATTATGGCGCTTTACATCAATTGCAACGTTTCGCAATCAACAACCTTGGGGATCCTTTTATTGAGAGCAACTATGATGTACGTGCACTCCAGGCAATTTGAAGTGGGTGTTTTACATTGGGTTGCGCGTCTTTGGGAGGTCGAGGAGGATCAGTACTGGGGATATATTACAAACGGCGGAACAGAAGGAAACCTTCATGGCATTCTGGGGTAAGTACAGTTGCATATTGTTTTCATGACTCTTGCTTGATCAGGTTATCTATCAATTGTCACATTGTTTTCTGTAACTACACTATGATTGTTCAGGAGAGAGGTGTTTCCAGATGAAATTTTATATGCCTCAAAGGAGTCACACTACTCGGTTTTTAAAGCTGCACGAATGTATAAAATGGAGTGCATTAAGATTGAGACGTTGATTTCAGGGGAGATTGATTGTACCCATTTTAAGGCTAAATTTCTCGACAACAAAGATAAGCCAGCCATCATCAATGTCAATATAGGTAAAACCCTCGCTTCAAAGGAGAAGCATACTCGATATGACCAGTCTCGTAGAAGTTTATCGATTGGCCGCAGAATTTTCAAGGGATCAAATTTTCACATCTCCCTCAAAGTTTTATTAGAAAACAGGGTCTTAGAAAAATGAAACCTTTTTGGACATGCCATGACAAATTATTGCAATAGAAACTAGACGAATTTGTGATAAGACAAAGGGAACGCACACGCATTAGTTATACAACAACTTTGGTCCAGGAACAACGGTGAAAGGAGCGATCGATGATCTAGACTTGGTGATACAAACATTTGAAGGATGTGGCTTCCCAAACAATCGATTCTATATCCACTGTGATGGAGCCTTATTTGGTCTTATGTTGCCATTTGTTAATCGAGTAAGTAATTTCCTGAAAGATTTGTCTAGCATGTTGCTGAAATAATTACCAAGACGTTATTCGTTGGTCAATTTTGTACATCTTTCTCGTTTGTAAGTAATTCTAGTGTTAAATTGTCAAGGAAAAGTCATGCATTATACTTAAATATAATCACTAAGTTTCTCTTGATTCTTACATGATGCTAAGATGAACATGAATATGAAGCTCATGGTTTACGTTAATATAAATAAAGAAATTCTAACTCCCTCAAAGATGACAACTAACAGCCACAACAGTAGTATCTCATCATAGTCCTACTAGGCCAGTACCAATGGCGAAGTCTAGGAAGCTCCTAGCAAAGTATGCTTGACTAATTTCACAATAAGCAGTTTGTTCTACTAGCAATGTGGACCTGTACAAGGCCAAGTATTCTAGATAGAAACCCAGATGAAGGTTTCAGCTGCACAACTCGGTCTGTTAGATGCAGCGCATCTCTTATGAAGTTCTCTTTTTTCAGAAATTTGCCTTCACTACTACAAGGCAAGATATGAGGCAACTATTAGTAGTTGTCAAGAAACTGCGTATCTTTGCGAAAAGATGATCATAATTGAAGAAAATATGGGTCAACTAGACAAAAGTCCTTCATTCTCTACCATTATGTAATCCGAATTCACCAAATGAAAGGAGGAAAGGAAAATAAGCTACTATATGTCGGCTAACTCACCAACATGAATCATTGCAACGTCCAAAGCTAAATCAGATAACATCGGAATTGAAAACTACGCACCACAATACTCAGCATGAATCTCAAGTCCAAAAAGTTGAAGATGAACTCTGCTGCTGTTAGGCATATTTCGGACTTCAGTAAACCTGACTACGAGGTTGAGGAATCTAAGCAGGCAAGCAACCATATTACCTGAATCCATGGGATCGCGGCATGCTTTCTTTCCACACACAGCAAACGGACAGCAACTTTCATCCTCACGCATGCCTATCCTTAAACGCTGGTATCCTGATGGATATGGATAGTTATCCCCATTCCTGTTTCCTACCTAAAAAGTTCATTAGTAGGTATGAACCACCTCAACTCAGAGAGAGAATTTTCCACTTCTCAACCGAGCTAGGCTAAAGCAAGAATAGAATCCAAGGCTGATGAGGGAATTTATACAAACATCACTCCCTTCCAGGGATTCATTTCTCAGCAATTGTCTGGAGGTCAATCGTTCGAGTCAGCAGCCAACCTCCTGATGAGTTTACAAGTTGCAGATCACTCAGATCAGCAACCGGTAATAGGCAAAGATTAAAACCGCCTTTGCCTCAAATTATTTTGGTAATTGCATTAATGTATTGAACACGAGTACCTACAGTCTGGGAATTGGTTGAGCATGATTTAGGGTGGGCAGCATCGTTGTTAAACCAACTATTGGCAAACTACAGTGACGAACTTGTCCGTGATTCACTCAAAGGATGGCTACAATCTCCTACTGTTCATCAGCTTGCTTCTCTTGGTTCTGATGGTATCGCTTCTCTTTCGCTTTCTTGATTTTATCCTCTACAAACTAGAGCTGGGAGCTAACTTTTATATTGGATATGTTTCGCTAGCTTTACAGCTGCACTTCTTCCGTTTCTTCTGATTACAATTTTCCTGCTCATTTCTTACGCGACAGAGGAACAAAATCCTTTGCCCCAAGGGCAGGACGTTTCGACTCTCTTATCAACATAATTGGATATCAGAGCCTTCGGTACCTGTCTGTCCATCCAATACCGAAGCCAAAACCTTTCAAACAATTCAATGAGAGTCCCCTATTGATGTCAAAACAGGAAGACCCTAACTTATTTATGTTCAACTTATAATTTTCATTAAATTTTCAGTTTTGATCGAATGCTTTCCTTGACTGGTAAATACAAAGTTTCTTTTCGACAAGTTTTTTTTTATCAGGATTGACAACACTATAATAATTTTGAGAATTGTTACAAAGTTCAATGAAATGAAAACGTTTTTTTTTTTAATGTAAGAGGTTAAAACAAAAATAAATCTGAAAATAAACTCAAGATAATTTTTTTATATATCTATAGTATATACTTGGTAATGAAGGTTATTTTGATCTACGACATACAGTCCTTAAACCAAAAAATATTAGAGTCCTTTAACCAAGATATAATGTGTTCAAAGTGGAGATCCTTAATGAGACAGTCCAAGGTGATGGCTTATGCATCCAATAACGAGACAGTCCAAGCCTCCAAGGTGATGGCTTATGCATCCAATAATTATTAGTTCGTACAAGTAGAAAACTCAAGAAAGAAATTTCCGATTACATTCCTAATCCATTATTGCTTTGCTGAACCAAGCACTCCTACACTGTCAAAAGAATACCGCACCATGCTATATAATATGGTTCATCAAATATGACATAAAAATAACATCTACATTCTTATATTCAACCTAAATGTCTAACACTCAAACGAGTTTCAACATTGAGAGGATGAATTCTCCGATCGTGAAGCATGTCTCAGAATGTTTCATTAAGCCAAAGTATGTGGTTGAGGAGTCGAAGCAGCCATGCTACTTAGCTCCTTTTGATCTCAGCAAACTCACTTCTCATTACATACAAAAGGGCCTCCTCTTTACAAAACGTTCTCATTTAAATGGTGAAGTATACTCAACTTGCAAACTAATTGAAAGTCTGGAAGAATCCCTTTCGCTCACCCTTGTCCATTTCTATCCATTGGCGGGTCAGCTAGCCACAGAGACATATGAAGATCGGCATGAATGCTTAGTCTTTGTAGACTGCAACAAGGGTCCTGGAGCTCGGTTCATCCATGCTACTTTAGACATGACTATATCGGATATTCTGTCACCAGTCGATGTCCCTTTGGTTGTTCAATCATTTTTTGATCACCATAAGGCTGTAGACCATGACGGCCACACCAAATCTTTGTTGTCAGTTCAGGTTACAGAGCTCCTAGATGGGATCTTTATCGCCTGTTCTGCAAACCACTCGGTCCTAGATGGCACTTCATATTGGCAATTCTGGAACATGTGGTCCGAAATCAACAAATCAAATGGCAAGCATATTCCTGTATCACGCCTGCCAATCCATAAGCGCTGGTTTCCTGATGGATATGGCCCGAACAACCCCCTCCTCCTTCCATTTATTCATCCTGATGAATTTATCAGTTGTCGCGAATCCACTAAACTCCGGGAGAGGATCTTCCATTTCTCATCCAAGTCTATAGAGAGATTGAAAGGCAAGGCTAATGAACAAAGCAATACCACCAAAATCTCCTCCTTCCAGGCCCTGTCAGCACTCGTTTGGAGGTCTATTGTCCGAGCCAACTGCCTACGCTACGATCAGGTTACTAATTGCAGATTAACTACCAATTGTAGACATAGAGTCAATCCACCTTTGCCTTCAGAGTATTTTGGTAACTTTGTCAGTCTACTCAAAACATCTACTACAGCTGGTGAATTGCTTGAAAACAATTTAGGGTGGGCGGCATCATTAATACACCAGTCAATCGTAAATCACACGGATAAAACTGTGCGTGATGAACTCAAAGGCTGGGTAAAGTCACCTTCTGTTCCTAAACATGGTATACTGTATAATTCTAACAATGTTTTGATCTCAAGTTCACCAAGGTTTAACATGTATGGGAATGACTTTGGTTTTGGGAAAGCAGTAGCAGCCCGTAGTGGGTTTGCAAATAAATTTGAAGGAAAAGTGACCTGTTACCCAGGATGTGAAGGAGGAGGAAGTGTGGATCTGGAAATATGTCTACCGCCGGAAATAATGAGAGCTTTTGAGTCAGACGAAGAACTCATGGATGCTGTCTTGCTGCGTTGATAAAACGTAGCATGATACATTTTACTGTAGTGGATCTGATAATCGAATTCCTTCAAAATAAAGGCCAAGTTTCTGTGTTTTTTCTAGTGTTAAGAGAATGTATTTCGAGTCACTAAAATATTACTTGCTGTACTGAAGTCACAAGAATGACACAAGGATAGAAATGCAGGTGTCACCTGTTATTCCATCTTCCCTAACACTTCTGATTACATAATTGGTGAGACAATTTAGTGTCATTACAATGTCTATTTTAAACAGTACTAGCTCACTAGCACTTTCTTCTTAGTAGCCATTTTATGCATGAAACAGAACAACTAACATAATGTTTTAGCAGAACAGAGTCTATCCTTTCTAATCATTCTGCGCAATTATTTGGGGATAGAAGGAGTAGTACCTAGATTCCTGTTCTTTTTATTTCGTAGCTCACAGCTGAAGAATCAGAGCTAAAAGATACAATTTATAGTTTAATTTTACTACTGCCATAAGAAAAATGAAGGACCTTGATATGACAATTCTAGTTAATAAACCTACAGCTATATTTTGAATCAATGACATTGTTAAGACGCAAAGAAATTTCACATTAAAAAGTAAGGATACACTTTTGTGTTATGCCAATCTCTTTCCAGCCCTATTGATGTATCAGGCTAGCAGCTTATCACCATCAGCAGTATCCGGACATTTGATGTCTAGTGTTTGGTCTAGTTCTAAGAATTTGACCGACTCAAAGCAAAAATATTCACGCATTTACTATTACGATTCTTTATATGGAATATAGAGTGGTTGGTGCACTTGGAAGCGTATTTGACTAATTGATGAGCAGTCACAGATAAATAAGATTACAAAGATGCGGCTCATAAAGACAATTTGTGGCATTAATAACCACAATCAGTTTATAAAGATTTCAGAGAGAACCATATTTATTAGGAAACGTTTATGACTGACTTTGCCAATCGTGCAGTTGCTGATGTTGTGTCAAGAGCGTACTGCAATCTGCATGTTTAAAATTGGTCTCGGTATGGTTGTAGTAAGAAATGGTGGGCTAAGGGTCTGACTACAAACTTTTTTAACACAAAACTGAAAGACCTATGAAACACTGAAGGCTACAATATTGAAGACTACAGGAGTTGTTGGGGAGTAGAAAGTCTTACGAGTACTGTACAAAAATAATTCACATAATTGGATGAAGAAACTTCTTGGCTGCTTCTAAATTCTAACTTTTCTGCTTATAATAGTGTTACAATTTATACTATCTTGCGTTACTTTCTCCTGTCGTTTGCGCACATTTCAGACCAAACAAAAGTCTCTCATTTTGTTGACAAGCTTTTTCTTAGAAACTCCAAATCAAGAGGGACATCATGGCTAGAATAAAACTCAATGACAGGTCCTTTGATATGAAAGTACGACAATAACAACAATATTACATTGACTTAGTGCTCTCCCACACACAAGCAGGTTGGAATTGGATCGGTTGTACTCAACCCTACCATGTCATAGCTATGACAAATCAAAAAGCCTTGTGAGTTAAAACTAGACAGGCTTAGTGTGATCACTTTATCACATTTTTAATGAAAAATGACCATTTTATGCTAACAATGACCACGTCTAATTTTAACTTAAAACTAGCAATTGAAGTGAACGCTGCACAATAGCGATCTACATAGAAGTCAATCCGAATATGAAAATGGTACAACAATTTTTTCTAATAAAGCAAAATAATAAATTCAGTTTTCTCACCTAATATGCCTTCCCCAGCAAGTATTGAACTAACCTCAAAAAAAAAAAAAAAAAAAAAAACTGAACTGATTTGCCAATCCGCGCTGCCATAGTGCTATACTGCTATATATGCCTAAAGCAGTAAGATGAATGATCAAAAGAAAAAAGACATCAAATAGTTATCCATAACTTTTCATCAGTCAACTTGAAGCTCAAAAAACTGAAATGAATACACCAGCCGTTAAACACATCTCAGAGTCCTTCATCAAGCCAAAGTATGAGGTCGAAAAAGCCAATCAACCATACCACCTGGCTCCAATGGATCTCTGTATGCTTTCAGTTCACTACATCCAAAAGGGTCTCCTATTCACCAAACCATCACATTTGAATGATGAAGAATACTCAACTCATAAACTCCTGGAGGGTCTAAAGGACTCTCTTTCACTCACACTTGTTCATTTCTACCCACTAGCAGGTCGCCTCACGACAAGGGTAGAGGAAGATCGACATGAAAGCTTGGTCTATGTAGATTGTAACAAGGGCCCTGGGGCTAGGTTTATCCATGCTTCATTGGATATGACAATATCTGATATCCTCTCACCAATTGATGTTCCTATAGTGGTTCAATCATTTTTTGATCATGACAGAGCAGTCAACCATGATGGCCATACTAGGCCATTGCTATCGGTTCAGGTCACTGAGCTAGTTGATGGAGTATTCATTGGATGTTCCATAAACCATGTACTCGTAGATGGAACTTCTTATTGGCATTTCTGGAATACATGGTCCGAGATACATAGAGCAAAAAGTCTGCAAGTTTCAGTGCCGCGCTTGCCCATCTTTGAACGGTGGCTTCCAGATGGATATGCCCCTCCTATCCCACTACCATTCGCCCACCCTGATGAATTTGTAAGCAGGTACGAAGCACCTAGTCTCAGAGAGAGGATCTTCCATTTCTCGTCCGAGTCTATAGCAAGTCTAAAGGCTAAAGCCAACGAGGAAAGCAACACCAACAAAATCTCTTCTTTTCAAGCCCTTTCAGCACTCTGCTGGAGATCGATTATTCGAGCAAACTGCTTGCCTCATGATCAAGTAACCAATTGTAGATTAGCAGTCAATAACAGGCTTAGGTTAGAGCCACCTTTACCTCAAGAGTACTTTGGTAACTGTATCAGTCCAATGAAAACGAGTACAATAGCTGGTGAATTACTTCAGCACAATCTGGGGTGGGTGGCATTACTACTACACCAATCAGTTAGAAACCACAGTGACAAAGTTGTGCGCGATTTCGTCGAAGGATGGCTGCAGTCTCCTGTAGTTTACCAGCTCCATACTTTATTTGATTCTAATAGCATTATGATGGGAAGTTCGCCAAGATTTGACATGTACGGCAATGAATTTGGACTAGGGAAAGCAGTAGCTGTACGCAGTGGCTATGCTCATAAATTTGTGGGGAAAGTGACAGCTTACCCAGGGTATGAAGGGGGAGGAAGTATCGATTTGGAGATATGTCTACCTCCTGATTCAATGAGAGCTATTGAAGAAGATGAAGAATTCATGGATGCGGTGTCACCATATGAAGGAGCTTATTAAGGCACTGCTATAGAAGTTATGGATGATTGGATGCCAACATTTTCCTACAGAAACAAATGTATGGTGATGCGTAAGTTCATGAAGTAATTTTCATTTTTTCTTTTAATCATGATATTTTCAGATAATCTTAGAGATACATCGTCAAAATTTCATTGAATCAAAGTATTTGATGATGTTTCTTTACCGTTCCAGTAACAGTGAGAGTCCTTGGTACACAAGTCTTAGTACTCAAGTGCTGGGTACTTTTCTTTCTCTGCTTTTGCAATTGAGCTTTATGGTCTCCATGAAGTCACAGCTACTGCAAGAACAAAAATGATTCAGGGAATGTGTCACTTGGGGGTTGGTGCGGTTGCTATGTAAAAAGTCAGTCTAGAGATTCTGTCTCAAATGGTTGGGATTGTGACTTAAGCTACATACTTTGGATGTGATCTTACATAAAACTTAAACTGACAGTTTAGTATGAAATCGTCTACTTTTAAGTTAAAAATACGAAATCTTTATACTTGAAAGATAAAAATAGACCATCTTTAATTGGTCAGCTTTTACAATGCTGACAAAATGTAAACACTTAAGCTAGGCTCTTTGGATGTGATCCATCCTTATATAATCCTTAAACAAACAGATTTGTACGAGATCTTTTTATTTGGGTTAAAATGAACATTTCAACTTAATTCATGAATGCAAGTCTTACAAAAATATGGTCTCCTCAAATCATCTGTAATGAACATAGTCCTAGAATTAATATGTTTGAACTTTGAAATGAGCAGCTGTTAACCTGTAGTGGAGTACTAAAGTCTAGTTATAACTAACTGATTGCACCCATGCTGAGCTAGGAATTTCTATGATTAAGGTGCTATAATGGCGAGGGGGTTTATGCCTACAATTACGGATCAGGCATCGTTCATATTTGCGATGCCCAAACTATGGAAAAGATAGATTCTGCGCAACACACACACAGGGCAAGCTCAAGTTGGGTTTGTTTAATTGTTTCTCAGGAAAAATGTTAAATCCGTGAATATCTTTCGGGGTATTGAACCCGACGTGAATCGAACACGCAACCTTCTGATCTGGAGTCAGACGCGCTACCATTGCGCCACGGATCCGGATATTGTATAATCCACTATGTAATAATAAAATATACGCGTATTACTCCTAGTGTAATACGCCTTTCCGAGGGTAGCCCACAAAAGTAAGCCAGTACGGCCCAGATATCTTGTTGAGCTCACAAATGTGAAAAAAAAGGTTAAGTTGTTGGATCATTTACTAGCCACATACTCCTATGTGGAAAATTGTACCGTGTCTCTGGATGTCTGGATCCTATGTGTTTTTTTTTTTTTTGAATACGTGGGAACCCTCAGCCGCTATTCTTCGGGTGCGCACTGGGTAAACCCCCGCCCTCATGACCCTAGCCGGCAAAGAACCACAGGGAATTAACCAGCTAATGCTAACCGGCTCGACCCAAGATGTAAGAGGGGGGAATACTCTCACTCTTACCTTGAGGAGCCCATAAGCTACCTCTGGCTCAAACTCAGGCCTAATAAGGACTTAAGGAGCCAATAAGACATTAATGCAACATTATGTTGTTGCTCAGACTCGAACTCAAGACCAAGAGGATAGAGTGGGGGACCTCTCACCAACAGCCACTTATGATGGGTGTCTGGACCCTATGTTCTTTCTTGTACCACATATTATCTTTTTTTTTTTTTTTGCACAAAGAAAGGCAAAGCCACAATTTATCTTTGTATATGGAAAACTGATTTTTACACTCCCCATTTTTATTTTTACACTCTCACTTACCCCCTTCAATGTGAGTGCACAGATTCCTGTACAGGAATCTACTCATCTCACATGAGAAGTGTAAAAATCAAATGAGGGAGTGTAAAAATCATTGCCCTTATATATGCTAACTAGTCTTGGTTCTTATGTATCACTATGACAAGCCACCAAGATTCAACATGCGGAGTATATGGCAATAGATTTCAATTAGAGCAAGCAGTAGCAGTTCATAGAGACTATGCCTACAAAATTTTGCATTATATCTAAAATATAATGTAGGGGGTACCTTCATGTGATTCTAAGATAAGTATTTGGTTTCAAAAGGAGCACACATATATAACCATCGAACTTCCAACCTTTAAGTTAAGAGACGATACTTTATACTTTAAGTTCTAATCAATTAAGTATCTCTTTATTCTTACATGGTCCTTCGATAAATTTGAATGCACAGATGAAGCTCATAGTCATCGTTAATGCAAACACTAAAAATCCCAGAAGGAAAGCCCTCAAAGATGGCAACCGATGGTCCTACAAGGCCACCACTGGCGAAGTCTAGCAAGGTCCTAGCATAGAACTTATGCTTGACTAAAATTCGAAAATATGCGGTTTGTTCTAAAGGTCCATATAATTATGAATTGTACTCGATCATGGTAATTGTTTTGCATCCCTCCAGTACATGTATGCACTTGTTAAAGACCAAGTATTTCTAGATGGAAACCCATATAAAGGTTTCGGCTGCGCAACCTCCCTCTGTTAGGTGCAGCGCTACTCATATGAAATTTTCTTTTTTAGAATTTCCGAAAAGGACACTAGAAACAAGCAATTTCATCTTCATTACTTTAGCCAAAAATCATCAATATTCAAGAAAGTATCAGACAAAAGTCCTCCATTCTCTATTATCATATGATGTTATCCGAATTCAGCAAACGAAAGGAGGAAAAAAAACAAAGCTAAATTAGATAACATCAGAAACTACGCATCACCAATACTCTGCATAAATGTCATCCAATAAGTTGAAAGATGAACTCTGCTACTGTTCAGCATATTTCAGAATGCTCCATCAAACCAAAACATGAGGTTGAAGAATCTAAGCAGCCATATTACCTGACTCCATGGGATCTCGCCATGCTTTCTTTCCACTATATCCAAAATGGTCTCCTGTTCAAAAAACCACCACATCTAAATGATCAAGAATACTCTACCCATAAGCTCCTTCGGAGTCTAAAGGACTCTCTTTCGCTCACCCTAGTCCATTTTTATCCATTAGCAGGTCAATTAGCCACACAAAGAAATGACGAACGCCATGAATGCTTGGTCTACGTCGATTGCAACAAGGGTCCAGGAGCTAGGTTCATCCATGCTGCTTTAGTTATGACAGTAAGTGATATTCTTTCACCAACTGATGTTCCTCCAGTGGTTCATTCGTTTTTTGACCATGATAGGGCCGTAAATCATGACGGCCACACCAGGCCATTGCTATCAGTTCAAATTACAGAGCTCGTAGATGGTGTCTTCATCGGCTGCTCCATCAACCATGCTGTAGTAGATGGAACATCATACTGGCGTTTCTGGAACGTGTGGTCTGAGATACACAGAGCAAACGGACAGCAACTTTCATCCTCACATCTGCCGATCCTTAAGCGCTGGTTTCCTGATGGAGTCTTCCCCCTCCCCTTTACCTCTCCTGACCAATTTATTAGTAGGGATGAACCACCTCAACTCAGAGAGAGGATTTTCCATTTCTCAACTGAGGCTATAGCAAGACTAAAATCCAAAGCAAACGAGGGGAGCAGTACAAACATCTCTGCCTTCCAGGCATTGTCAGCATTTGTCTGGAGCTCATTCGTTCGAGCCACCAGCCCACCATCTGATGAGTTTACGAATTGTAGATTAGAAGCCAGTAACAGGCACAGGTTAAAACCGCCTTTGCCTCAAAATTATTTTGGTGATTGCATTAATGTATTGAACACGAGTACCACAGTCCGGGAATTGCTTGAGCATGATCTAGGGTGGGCAGCGTCGTTGTTGCACCAGCTATTGGTAAAATACAGTGACCAAGTTATACAGGATTCACTCAAAGGATGGCTACAATCTCCTATTGTTTATCAGTTTTCTTCTCTTGGTTCTGATGGTATCACTATGGCATGTTTGCCAAGATTTGACATGTATGGCAATGAATTTGGACTAGGGAAAGAATTAGCAGTTCGTAGTGGCTACGCAAACAAATTTGTTGGAGCAGTGACTGCATACCCAGGATATGAAGGTGGAGGAAGGATGGATCTTGAGATATGTCTACCAGACAATTCAATGAGGGCTCTTGAATCAGATAAGGAATTCATGGCTATTGCCTCATTACCATACACTATTTAAGGCAATGATATACAACATTGTGCCTGCATAGGAACTCAATGAGGTTTCGAAGGTCTGTTCTCGGAAATAAAATCCTAGTTCTACATGTTGATTCATAATTTAACATTTTTGACAGACAGTTCATTTGTTTAAATCATTTGTAAATCTCATAAGATCCTAAGTTAAATATGAATGCATAAACAAAGCTGAAGGTCTTCATAAACAAATATGCACAACACAACAAAAATAACAACCCAGGCCACAGTTGGTAAAGTTAGGGAGCTCCTACCTCAGTATGCTTGACTAAAATTTGTAAATGGGAGGCTTGAGCTCCTAGCAGTGCAGTCCTCCACTAACCCAAGTAGTCTAGATGAAAGCCTAGGTGATGGTTTAAATTGTGCACCTTTTGTATATGAGATGTGGGAAATTGACTGAAATACTTACTGAAGTTTGTTAAGGCACCTTGCATTTCTAACCATGAAAAAAGTAACCTCAACAGAATTTTCAAAAGAACACCAGTTATAGGCAGATTTTTTTTATTAACAAGTCAAGATATAAGCCATCTTTTGTAGCTGCCGTCCCACCACCCATAGATGATTTGCATATGCAGCCTGAATATCATCTTGATGATCATACTTTGTTACTTTAGCATTATATTCTGTCCACGCCTATCCTAGTACAATTATTACCCAAGTACGCTTAATTGCACTGTTATGATGGAATCTGGTACTTTCAAGCTGGTATGATTGTATGATTACAGGAAGTAACACAATAACAAGAGCATTTTATTCTCTCTCTGTCGCATACGAAAAACTCAGCATAATGTATTCCACACCAGAATCTATACCATTCTCTCGTACTTCTATCATTTCCGTTGTACATTTTCAGAATAGGTATAGGAAAAGCACCAAAAGGTACAAGAATATTGGGTGGGAGCACATGCTCCCGGGAGCAATAATTTGTCATTCAACACAGTCACAGGCTTAGGCAAGCTAGTTTGGCTGCCCTCACAATTATATCCTGATGAGAGCTCGTACCCTCGAAATTTTACCATTTCAGATTTTACAAACAGGGACACTGCCAACAGGAAATTCTTTCTTTTTATGTTGTCAAAAGCAAAATTGAGAAGATAAGTCAGTTCAAAGCACAGAAAGAAGTACTTCGTATTACAAATCATATTGATATATCAGAAGTACCTTATTGGTGTTCACCACATTTACATATCTATCTTCTCCCTCATCTTTGACATCCAAATCCCCTAAGTACTGAATGGACAAAGTCATCTGGAGGACAGCTTTTCAGTTCATCTTCTGTAATAACTCATATGCTCTATCATTGTTTCCAAGTCTACTGTATGTAGCAGTCAGAACTCAGAACAGTGGAGGTCTATCAGATTGTATGTCTTTGCTTTTCATATGATACCATCCAACATATGTGGTAGATAATTGAGATAAACTTCTAAACTTCTCATATACACGAGTGAACAGAACTATTTCAGTAACACTAATAAAATCAACTGTCCCCAACTTAAAGGTGAACATTAAACCCGAGTAAACCTTTCTCAAGAAGGCCACAGAGTAATGCGCAAACTTTGCCAGCACTGAGCTTCACTGATGAAGAAATTCTAATCTAACCAGAAGACATAGATGCAAAATGTAGGTACTAATGGTTCATAAAGGGGGGGGGGGGGGGCGTGGGTTGATTTACTTGTCTTCTCAATCGTGCTTACCTCTTCAGAGAATAACATGTCAGGTCTATGAATGATGTTTACAGCCCTTTGGCCCGTAATGCTGGGAGCTGCTACGCACGACCTTCCCACAGAGGTAGCAGTAGTGGTTTTGGCATGTCAAGCAGAATATATGATTGTTGTTTCCAATCTGTCAAAACACGAAGTCCCTATATAAACACACGATATTTGCGGCTAAACTACAAAGAAATCTCCAGGACAACACTGTCTGACTGCAAAATAGATAGCATATAAGGCTTAAGCAATTTGGTCTTATATAATTAATGCATGTAAGCAGTAACGATATCCTGTTGTACTCCATTTGTTGCCACTGCCGTGTAGTTTGCTTAGTTAATTATAAGGTCACAACATAGTTACCAAAGCTAAGAATTGATCAAAAGACAAATGTATTAATTTGCGGTTGAGGTACATTTGTACATATCTAGAATCCGTCCAACTCATGTAGTGCTTAAGCATCAATCGAGTGTAGCACTAATCATAACTAAATAAAAACTACAGCAGCAAAATATTGACACATGATGCAGTGGCTGAACCAACTTATGCAATTATTACTCTTAGTGTAAATACGATGAATAATAGATCCTCCGTCTTGCTCAGTGAAATCTTGATTTACAGGCCTGGATAATTTAGAATGACACACCAGGAAATTTGCAGGTTACTGACCTTAGCCTGTAGCTGCCTACAACAAGGGCAACGCTGGGCACCCGTAGCAGATTTTTGAGCTTCATCCTGAGCAAACCGGCGAGCATCTAATCGCTTTTCCAATTGCAGCATCATATCCTGCTCAAAGGGTGTACATGCAGAACTTTCCAATAACACGAATTTGTCAGTTATGCTAATTGCTCGTAAGAAATTTTCAGTGATAACTAATACGAAATCATCATATCAATGTTGCTGAACTAATCACAAACCTGTTATGATGACTCGCTGATTTGCCACAATGGTAACAGAAGTGATGCCAACAGTTGCCGCATATAATGCTATTGCAACCTTCACTTCTATAAATGGCTATCTTACAGGATGGACACAACTTGGCTTCATTGAAATTTCCCTCACACTAAGAAGGTGATTGATCAAATTGTGGTCCTCATGTTTTTTTGGGCGATCCTGCAGTCATAAATGTATGAGAAAGAGCAGTTTTGCTGGTTAAAAGAGAGAGCAATATACTAAATGGCATGGATCAGAATGGAGATAAGTTCTCCAAACTACGCAAATATATCTTGAACTGCTTTCTTTAAAACCTAAAACAGAGCATTTGGTTGAATCATCTAAACAGGGGCATTGGCGCATCATGTCTTTAGCATTTAAACTTCGACAGTAAACCCAGCATTCTATTCTACACTTTAGATCAGTATGATTTCCCTTATGAATATATAGTGTATAATGTTTCAAATTTGAACATCAGTGTGATTTCCCTTATCAAAGCTGTTGGGAAAAGTCAACCTTCACACAACAAGTAGAGAGGAACTAACACAACCACAATATCAAATGTGTTAATTGCAAAAATAGCTTCTCAAATAAGGGGAAAAGCCAGTCATCCGACAATTAATCCACTAGTAAGAGATCAATTTCTTTAACATACAGCAACCCACAACCACTATACCAACAAGAATACACATTATCTCAAAGAATTAACTACTATTTTGCAATACACCATATAAGTATATAATAATAATTTAGCCTCACAACAACCCCTAAGATCTCTCAAACACCTTGTTGAAGGAACAAGTTAATAAGGGCAAAACAAGAATTTATTATCCATTTCCTTACTACTTCATATGGGTAACTACCCACATGAAGAGTTACCCAAGTGATTAGTTGGCACTTTGGGAGACTTAACCCGACAAAAGCTTATCTAGCAAAGAAAAAAATCTACGAGGTGTTTCTCTAGGGAGTCTCGAGGGTAAAATACACTAGTCTCCACCCCCACCGCTCCTTCTAATAATGATCCACAAGTCCAAAGTAAAGTATTGAGATGACAAACAGTAAAATCTTATGGTGATTTTTCCTTTATGGTGGTTGAGGATAGACATGAGTTTGTTTTAAGCAGAAGACGCACCAGAATCGTTTATTATTGTTGACATGGACCTTGGAACAAGGGTGGAAGGGTGGCATAGATCATGGATATAATACTAACTTAGCCACAACCAATTCATCTAATTATATCTGTCAACAACAACAATAGCATTACCCCAATGCATACTAAGAGAGGGCTCCTGCCTAAGCGCGGGGTAAAGGGGGGTCGAGTGTACAAAGCCTTACCCCTGCATTGCAACAACACAACACATAGAGGTTGTTTCTAATTGACCCTTGGACTGAAGTGCACCAATGATTTGCTGATCAAGAGAATCAACACTAGAACACACTTTTCCCTAACGAGGAAGACCTTGTTAAATTGTACTATAGCCTAGGTTGTCTTGACAGAATTGAACAAAATGTTTCTTCTGAATCCAGGTTTCTGGACATCAGGTTTATGCTAACCTTTGAACTTATGGTGAAATTTTAGTTGTCTTGACAGAATTGAACATAATCACCAAATTGTTTCTTCTGATTCAGGTTTCTGGATACATCAGAACTAACTTTCACCAACTTTTTGCTGACCAGTAAACTTTATGGTGATTTTTCAGTATCACCCAAGGATCTTATCCAGACTCCAGTACTTCTATTTAAGTTTTCGACTCGAAAATTTAAGTAAATAAATTTCACGGATATTACCTCCAACAACTGAAGCCTCATCTCTGGTGTCATGCATGCATTTCCCACATGTCGTGGCTATCTGCAAAGAGTGCAAAAGCTAAAGAAGCACATTGGGCACCGAGCATGGTGTTCATGATCCTCTAGGCAAGCTGTCTCACATCTACGACAATAAGTAACATCTGCCATTGCATTAAGAGTTTTTTGTAGCATCAATGATTCCCAGCGTTCAAATTTGTCATCATTCAGCAGTCGCTTTAACAAACCAGGTGGGATCATGCCACCACATTTAGTATTGGGACATTTAAGTTTGTTTACAGTCCCTTCTTTCACATGCACATCAGCATAAGTCGTCATGCATTTTACACAAAAGAAATGATGACATGACAATCTCAAAAACTCTGTTCCTGAAAATTTATGAAAATACACAACAGTGAGCAATAACAAGAAAGATATGAAAAGATGTCGCTTTATTCACATGTATATCAGCATAAGTCATCATGCATTTTACATAAAGCAAATGATGACATGGCAATTTCAAAAACTTTGTTCCTAATGTGCGAAAATATAAAACAGTGATCGGGCAATAACAAGGATGGGAAAAAGTTGGCATGTATAGAATATCTAGAGAAGTCCTCAACTTAGTAGAATATCTAAACATTAAGATAGGAATTAGGATAAGGACTTGTGGATAGTTCACATCTTTGATACTCCATTTTGATGCTGATTCCTTTTCGGTCATTCTCAAACCAGATCATTATTCCATTGGAAAAAGAAAGTACTGCAACAATCTAAACAGAATCATCTGAAGGGTATAGAGATCCTAAGGACAGGGCACCAAGAACAAATGGTCCACAATGGCAGAGCTCAATACTGAATACTGATTTCAGTTTAAAAAAAGGATTTAAGTTTAGACATTGTTTTCTACATTGCAAATTCAAAAGAAAACCAACTTTACCCTCTCCATACCACACAATGAACCCAATTCCTTGTGTGTCAGAGTGAGGTTGTCAAAGTTGGTTTGAGGCTGTCGGATTGATCAGTGGTATCCTATCAAGGACGTTTCTAGAAGGTAACCTGGAAATTCTGTTTATAAAGGGACACTGTTCTTTCACTATGGTTGGGCCACGGGGTTTCGAATGTAAATTTACAAAAATATGTTAGTAGTAGGACTTGAACCTAGCTCCTATGTATCCAACACTTTATGAAAACTTTGAGTTACCAATGAGCCAAGTACCTGTTTATGATTTAAGTGCCATTTTTTCATTATATTTAAACCGAAAACTTCCAAAATTACACATATTTCAATTTTTTTCCCAAAAGTCGGGGGGTTCGGTTGCACCCCCACGAACCCCCCTAGATCCGCCACTGCCCTCACTCCCAGTTTGGTGTTGTCGAATTCTGGCAGCTCTTTGTGATAGTCTTATTCATATGTTGGAAACTCATTACTGGCAGTAGCCATGTTTAGCACTGGATAATTGGGTATGGTTTAGATTGATGTTTGAGCTTGGGATTAGGATGAAGTTTTTGTGAGATTTGCTTTCACCAACACTCATGATGGTAGTAATGACTTTTGATGTAAGCACCATGATGTAATTTGCATAATGTTTATTATATTTTTCTTGTTCAAAGCAATAATTCAAGCCTAAGTACGAGCACAAGTTTGACTAGTAGGTTGGTAAAACAATATTTATATAATCATCAGTTATCACAATTCACACAAAGCAACTAAAATTTTAAAACATCACAAATTAGTTAAAAGAAGGTTAAAAAAGACGTGATAAAAGCTGAGTTGAGTTACATTTTACAACACGTACTGTAAAAAAAAAAAAAAAAACTACTCCGTACTATTTTACCACTTTAAGATTGTCTAATTATAACCTAGTCTTATACAAGACTTTGTAATTGATCGTAAGTCCCACCTTGATCCTTATGATTACTTAATATACTCCTCTGTTCCCTCTATGTTATTTACATATTTTGCAAGCGGAAGTACTTGATCAAGGACTTGCCATCCAGCTCCTTTGAACAGAACCTTTTGAGGAATTCTGAGTATGTTGATTGCCGATAAAGTGCTGGCTCTTCAGGTGATACCAACTCAGCCAAGGGTCCATAGAAGTTGTCTCTGATGCCGGGGCTGAAGAACACAGCGATGGAAACCCGTGGTTGTTGAGAAGGGTTAGCAAATACTCGGTGTTCTACACTGATGTACTTATCATTGGAAATCATCTGAATGAAACAGAGAACCAAAAGATTAGATCTAATAGACATCACATAGTTATAATCTGCAGAGAATATCAAGGAGGGGTGCAGTATTGAAACATCGGCAGTAAATTACTGTAATGCAGAGGCAAGCAGAAAGGATGTAATTGCAGAGGTAAGCAATGACTAATCTGATTGTACCATATGACATGTATACATAACTAGAGGCCTTTGAAAGACTTGATACCTGAAGCCAGTCTGCAACATTAATAACAAGAGCACCATGAATCGGCTTAACATCAACCCATTTCCCATCACGTTTAACTTGCAGCCCACCCACTTGATCCTGCAACAGCACTGTGAAAACACCGGAATCTGTGTGGGACGAGATCCCTAATGTCTTGTCAGGTTCCGGACAATATGGATAATAGTGGCCTGCCATAAACCTCCCTTCCAAAAATGACAGGCCTTTCAATCTATGGGCATCCACCCCCAATCCTTCAGAGAACAATCCTAGGAGTT
>CAAKMY010044798.1:0-12969 GCA_901111285.1 Corrigiola litoralis | reverse complement strand
TCATCAGCCTTGAAGAAGGAAATCAATAATGTTGAGCAAGGTGATGGGGACACACTCTATGAGTACTGGGATCGTTTCAAGCAATTGTGTGGTATATGTCCATACCATGGTTATAATGATAATGACATCATCATGATCTTCTACAATGGACTTCTAGAAGATGATAGGAGCATGATAAATGTTGCTGCACAAGGTGGACTCTATAATAAAACTCCAGATGGTGCAAAGGAGTTGATTGAAGAGTTGGCTGAGAATTCTAGGCCACATACATCAAAGAGAGGTATGGTTAAGAAATTTCATCAAGTTGATCATGAGAGTTGTGATTTGTGTCACCGAATCAATTTGATTTAGACACCCACGACTTTGTCACGTCAATTAAACTACCGTTAAAGGCCAAAAGTGTACCGCCATGAATGGATTGCAGGAGCATGTTACACTGTTTTCAGAAAATTTATTTTCTCTTAAGGCTTGACTTGTCAAAGACCCAACCCGGCCCGACCAATGTACAAACAGAAGCAAATCATGACCTCGTATGACCCGATCCGCTGAACGGAAAAGTGGGTCACAACCCCTTAGAAAACAGGAGCGATCCCATGCTTTTTGCGGGGACCCGCCCTGTCAAATAAGTCTAAGTATGATATATGTCTATTATATAGACAAAAAATAGTGTCTATAGATGACGTGGAGGATGCCACACCATCGCATTTATATGTAATATGTTCGTGTCATAAAAAAGGATTTAGTATGGGAGTTTGAGGAGATTAGGTTAGAAATGTTACATGTTCTCGGAAAAGATTTGAAAGATTAATATTATATTAATTTTATCTTTTTTGCTTTATTTTGCAATTACAATATGCATTATAATGGCAGAATATGGATAATTTGGAAAGGTAGAGATATTCAAGTGGAGATTGAGTGTTGATGATCAGTTTTTACATACAAAGATTACAAAGATCACTTCTGGTAATAGTGGAGTATCAAGGCAATAAGCCTGGAATTTCATTACTCTTCATAGGGATTTTGCTTTTCCTTGATTATTAGATGGGGATTTTAATGTCATACTAAATGAGGAGGAGAAGAAGAGTAGACAGTCAGTAGATCTGATATCGATATTGAAGACTTTCAAAGGGCAGTTTCTACAACTAGGTTTTTTTTTTGATATTTCATCTATATGGTGCCATTTTACTTGGACAAACAAACCAATAATTTGATCCTTTATGGACTAGGCTTGATATAGCCATGGTGAATAAAGCCTGGGTGGACTATTTTAGTAATTCTTTTGCTGAATTCTTTCCCTCTTGTTTGTCTGATCATCCATCTGTTTTGGTGAGTTTGGGCTTGAATGTGATTAGAAGACCTGTTTTATTCAGATATTTGAACGGTACGTTGGGGTAATGATCTAGGACTTCATGGAACAATATCATCTATTTGGAACAAATTGGTTGAGGCTACACATATGTCTAGAGTGGTATCTAAACTCAAAGCTGTTAAAATACATTTTCAGCAGTTGCACAAAAGCAGATACAGTAATATAAATAGTAGAGTTACTAGGATTGGAAGGTTGTGTTCTGTGTGACTCAGCTCAAGTTTCTCTATAGCAAGATCCACTTAAAATTATCCTTATGGCAATATACAAAGAGCAGATAAAGGAGTATTATTGATGAAGAAGGATGAGCTGAGAGCTCTTTCTCAAAGAGCTAAAATCTCTCATACAAAATATATGGATGAGAACACCTCATATCTTCATGCCATACTATCTAAGAGGAGAAATAATCAGTACATTGGTAATTAACTAAAAGTAAGTTGTTTGTATCAATATTATATCAAAAATAAAAACTGACAACTAAAAATTACAAACCACTTTTTCTGATTTTCAGAAACTGGATCTTGGTTTAAAAAAAAAAAAAACTGAAAATTAAAAACCAACACTGATACCAAACGAGCCCTAAAATTTAAGGTTTGAATGGCCAGGTTTATGAAACCAATGAAGTCAGTTCAACTTTTGTTGAATATTATACTCAATTGCTTGTTTCAGACCAAATTGGGACTGCTTTGATGCTAGATTGTTGGCTTATGGGGGAAGCTTGTCTCATTATTAAAAATATGTTCTAATGCGTTCTTAGTTGGGTTTTACAAATCTGCTTGGAATGTGATAAAAGGGTGATGTGTGCTCAGCTTTTTATAGTTTTTTTCAGCAAGGAAGATGTTGGCTCAAATGAATTAAACTATGATAGCTTTGGTACCTAATAAGCCATTTCAAATATCTGTTTCTGACTATAGGCCTATTTCATACTACAATGTAATCTATACAATCATTAGCAAGGTTATTGCTAACTAATTAAAAGAGGTGTTGCCTGCTGTTATTAGAGAGGAACAAGCTATATTTGTATGCGGTAGACGTATTCTGGAAAATCATTATATCACACTAGAGATAATACAAGACTAAATCATTTCAAAGAATGTCTTTGAGCGCATTTTAGAGATTTATTATATTTTTTAGAATAATTTCAGTTCCCACGTTTGAGAATATCTCAAAAAAATAAGTGGATTGAAAACAAATAAATCAAATTGATACACGAGGTGAGAGTTATACTTAATATAAGAATCATTGATACGGTGCTAAAAAAATCCCTACTTAGAGCGAGGCCAAACATGACATGATTGGACCTGACTTTTCAACTGAAACCCGAAAGAAAAACCCGATGATCACCTCTAAAAAGATTTTACCTGGATAGTTTGAAATTAAAGAGCACAAATGTCAGCAAAAGAAAACTTAAATGTCTAAGATAAAGTATTTATTATTGTGTAAGCTATAACGACATTTATATATCTTTCATTTTTGTCTGAAATGTGCTCAAAAAATGAAAAATGATAATTGAATTCCCAAACTCATGATCGCAAGCTAGTTCTTTTCTTAGCTGCTTATATATAGCACAGAACAGAGAGACGAGATATCAGTAACTAATCTTCTAGGGGTCGCCCTCAAAATGTATTAGATCGCCCTACAAAGTAAATATTTTCTCATGTTTTCTCCAAATGGCCTTCTTTAATACGAAAAAGTATCTACTTTTTATAACGATCTAATCAATTTTAAGGACGACCCTTAACTCGGGAAAACCCAAAACAACAAAGTAAAAAAGAAATAGTCATCTAACATCTCCTATTTGGCGCCACAATTCAACCAATTAAAACACCCAAAATGTCGATACCAAAACTAGTTAAAACTTTCAAGAATCACGCATTAGCATCAAACCCATCTCTTATTTCCCAAGGACCTGACGTTAGGGCCCACATTACCCTAATTTGTAGATTGTTAGAGGATAAAAAGTTGGCAGTAGCTAGAGATATGCTAAGTAATGTGTGTTTGGATCAAAATGTGAGATACCCAGTTGGGGAATTTGACTCTATTTTGGTAGGAAGTGGTTGTAAGGATGTGATTGTTAGAAAATTTTATGGTTTGTTGATGAGGGTGTATGTTGATCACAAGCGGTTCGATAGTGCCTGCCAGGTGTTTGATAAAATGACTGAGAGGGGGTTTAAGGTTGATGAGAGGGCTTGTATGGCGTGTTTGGTTGGGTTGAAGAGGAGTAAGAAGTTTGATGAGTTGATGAGGATTTACGACAAGATGGTTGAGTCGGGTGTGAAAATAACTGTGCGGTCGATGTCGCTTGTTGTTGATTGTTTGTGTAAGTGTGGAGAGATTGAGAAGGCGAAGGAGTTGTTGCGGGAAATGGGGGGGAGAGGAGTTAAAGCGAATGCGTTTGCGTATAATTCTTTGATAGATTTTTACATGAGGAAACGGGAATTTACGGAAGTTGATGAAGTGTTGAGGATGATGGAGAAGGCGGATGTGGCATGTAGTGCTGCCACGTATACCATTTTGATCGATGGATATGCAAGTAACGGGAAGATGGAGAAGGCAGGGAAAGTGTATGAAGAAATGTGTGAAAGTGGGGTCGAGCGAGATGTGTATTTGTACACTGCATTGATCAATTGGTGCTGCAAGAAAGAAGATGTGAGGCAAGCATGCCGTTTGTTTGATGAGATGACTGAGAATAACGTTTCTCCCAATGCTCATACTTATGGGGCTTTGGTGAATGGTTTATGCAAGGCTGGCCAGACGGACGCAGCAGAAATGCTTGTCAATGAGATGCAGAGCAAAGGGCTTGACTTGAATCATGTGATATTTAATACTTTGATAGATGGTTATTGCAAACAAGGACTAATTGACGGAGCATTGAGGTTGAAGGATATCATGGAAAAGAAAGGATTGGTGCCTGATACGTATGCATATAACAGTATTGCAAGTGGATTGCGTAAATTGAATCGACATGAGGATGCAAAGAGAGTCTTGTATACAATGTTAGAGAGGGGATTGGCACTTAATACTGTGAATTATGCTACTTTGATTGACATACATTGTAAAGAAGGGCAATTTGATGAAGCAAAGAGGCTTTTTAGAGAGATGGTAAAGAAGCGGGTGAGTCCTAATGTTGTCACTTTCAATACTTTGATTGATGGCTATTGTAAAAGGGGTAGAATGAAGGAAGCGTATGCTCTCAAGGAAGACATGGAAGACCAGCAAATAATCCCAGATGTCTACACATACACTTCCCTAATACATGGCGAATGTATGCATGGGAAGATAAATTATGCACAGAAAATGTTCAATGAGATGTCTCTGAGGGAGTTGGTACCCAATGTAGTTACATATACAGCAATGATTTCAGGCTTATCTAAGGATGGGAGATCAGATGAAGCTTTCAAGTTGTATGATCAGATGATAGAGGCAGGTTTTACCCCAGAAACTAAAGTTTATACTTCACTTGTGGGGAGCCTTCACTCAGCTGAAACTAAGGACTAGACAATTCCAGCAACTTGGTTTTAGTTGTTTGTGTTCTCCTGATCTAGCTTGCCGATGATGGGGAGTAAAATGGTCACTGGAGCTTCATTGCATCTGCATAAAGTCAGCACATTAGGCAGATGTCATTCATTATAAGTTTTTTGTGCCTTTTTGATTTCTTGATACCCTTGACTGCGCCAAGTACTGGAGAATTATATTGCAGGTTGACAGAAAGCTGCACTGTAGACACAATGCCTAATATTTGACGCAGGGTCTGAAACCCCTCCTCCGAAATTCCTCTTCTTGAACTGATGATTGCTTATATTGTATATTCATGAATCTACAACAAGACACAGAACTTCTTAAGCTTAATATTTGACATGCTTATGCCTCAATGGTGTTCCACATAAGTAGTGAACAGTGATGCTGGTAGTTATGCTTTCTGGAGCTCACTGACTCACTGTTAGCATTTACCCGAGGGAATTGTACATTTCGGACTATGGTAGTAGAGTTTCAACATCATGATTTAACCGTGTTCATTGCCGCAATCTTAGCTTCTTAGTGATTGAAGTAGATTTGCGCCTCCCTGGTTGACTGCAGAATTTGTGACTAGTTTCTAGCTCCCAGCGCAACCATGTTTCTCCGGTTTCAGAAAGACTGTACTGAGATGACGAGCTATTGTTTATTTGTCATACCAGTATCCTTGCTCTTTGGCATAAGGGCTATCCTGTTGATGAGAAATATAAGTCTAGTGCTGGATGAAGCGCTTCAAGATTATACGTAGATGGAACAAATTGTCCGAGTACATGATTGCCCTAAGATTTTGTTGTATGTAACTTTATGTTTTGTGTAGTATCAGACTGATGAGTTCTGACTTCTGGCAACCATACACTTCAGTTGTCAATTGTGACAGTCAAAGCAACGTATAAGATGCTATTGATGTAATATCAGTGACCTAGTTTCAAGTTATTTCAGGTCTTCAGAGTATTTTTTAATTTTATGTGCACCATTTGAAAAATTAAAATTGCTAAACTGCCTTGTTTATGTTCCACTGCTCAGTGCATGTCAAAATGGGAGAAACCGGGCGCCAGAACTAATTGTAGCTCTTGAACAAATGGTCGTGGCAAGATCAAAGATATTTCCATGTACAGAGAGCGCTTGGCTTCTGAATTAATCAGATAAATGAGACTGTGCTTTGAATTTATGCATTGCGGTGGCTCTTCCATTCTTGCTTTTAGGAATGGGAAAGATCTTATAATGAGTATTGCTACCTTTCATCTTGATTCTTGCAGTACTAGTTAAAAAAAATTGTCATACGTGAACATTCGAAAGACATAGACCCAGAAATTTGCACAATAAAACAACAAACATGTATGCCACTTGTCATTCTCCCTTTTTTCAAGCCTTTTTCGATTTTCGTTTTAACCATTAGATATTCCCTTAATTATAAACAAGCTTTTGTCATTTTTTCACGAGTATATAGATCTTTACCCTCGTAATTACCATATGTCCATATCCCATTATGATAGGAAGACTTTTGACAAATTTCTTTTTTTTTTTAAGAGCACATAAAACATTTTCATCACTTTCATTCAACAACCTTACTTTCTACAATAACGATATCCATCAACAGAAACAAATTCCTACGAAATAAGAAATAAACTCAGAATACAATATGCTGAGCTAATTGATAATTTCTTATTGACTTTTTTGATTTCATGCTAACTATCATAGCCTAATAAGTACATCAATCCATATTTTGGTGACTAGTAAATCAATAAAAAATACTCATTACAATATTTGAAATAAAATTATGTTTATCTAATAATGCGTTAATATTAGGCAAGTTTATTAAAAATAACCCATTATTATCTAAGTCTTCTTAAATTAACCTAACCTTACAACTTGAACAATATAATGTTTACATGTGTTTCGAAACGATGACACACAACTCAACTATAAATTTGAGGGGGAATTGTGTTTTGCTTTTATCCACAATAATTTAAAGAAGGAAATAATTAGGGATTGAATAATTGAAAACTAGACTTTGACAAGGGTATAAAAATGGATTAATTTTCAAAAAAACCTTTCATGCATTTACGTTCTCTAATTTATGTCAACTTAAATGCTCTACATAAATTCTTTTCAAGGTAAATTCATTTACGATTAGGGGGTCATTCTAGTGAAATTGAGACAAATTTGAAGTCATTATCGTGAAATTGAGACAAATTTGGATAATTTATGATAAGGTTGTAAATTTGGACTCTGGGTTATCACTTAAATTAAAATAAGATGTTTTTAAACGACAAACGACGTTAAAAAAGTAAACTATATAGCGGACTTAAACTAGTTGAAATAATTAAAGAAACAATTAACACAATTTCGAGACTCTTCATATACATAATCATGTAGCTAGTATTCTTTACTCCTTGATCCGCGCCCTATGTATTAGGATTTTGGGAACTCTGAAAGTGAAATAAATAAAGGTTTCGTGCATAACTGATGATGAGTTAATGGAGGGAGTGCTTTACTTTTTTTAAGAGTTGTCACAACCCAAAGGGAAGAACTTGAAGATTGATAGACCTTGTCATTGTGGTGAGGCAAGGAGTTTAGCATCCTTGTTGAGGACCAGCGAAACGTAACAAAAAATATCATCAATTGCTTGTTTGAAGACTAAAACCACTCTACACACCGTATATGGGATGAAAAAAAAAAACATTACCAAAGACATCCCATGAAAGGAAGAAGTCATCTGATTTATCAAAACAATAAATGACAAAATGAAAATTACATGACGAGTATGAGCACCGTAATAACACAAAGAAGAAAACATGTATGATTGATTTAAATGACATCTCTTATGCACCTTGTTGTTCACAACCGAAGACGATTAAAAAGCCTAGAGGTGGCATTCGATGAAAGATAATGGGAGTATGTGGTTTTTAGGAGTACATAAGATGTGAAGGATTTTAATAAAGCCAAGAACATCATTAATGTTGAAATTTCCGTACACTACACTTCCAATATGCATGTTATGAGATAAATGGTGATTATAAGCTTGTAAACAATTGCAGTCTATTGAATAATCGTTAGAGATGCTGAATGTTTTTTTAGAGAGAAGAACATGAATCTTTCTCTGCTTGTCATTGATAGCTAGTTGTTTGCGCCACAGAATTATGTAGCAGAAGTATGCTCTATGTTGGAAAACATGTCTTATGTATTATATTTGCTCATATATTGGAGTAACATTCGTTGTAATGCTATTTTTTTAGGTCTTGTGTCAAAATAGAGAAGGATAATAGTCTCCTACCATTGCGGGAAACTGATTTTTACACTCCCCATTTTTATTTTTACACTTCCACTCACTCCTTCCATGTGAGAGCACAGATTCCTGTACAGGAATCTACTCCTCTCACATGAGGAGTGTAAAAATCAAATGGGGGAGTGTAAAAATCATTGCCCACCATTGCGGGGTAGCTGTAGCTCGGACTAAACTCCAATAAAATTGGGCGTTGAAAAGAACACCATTATTCGGCTAAGCTCTCTTAGGCTTTTAGCATATGTAACAAAGAAATTACCTTAGTGATTAGTCTCTTGCTTAAGTCCATTAATCAATCTACCATAGGACTCTACAGAGAAGTCCCATGTCTCCCATGGTATTGGTGGCTAAACGGTAGAATACTGAGTGCAGAGTTCTATTTTTTCTAGAAAGACCTACAAAATCTTTCAGGATTTGGACAGGAATAGAATTGCATGCAAGTCAGAATTCTCAAATCTGACCAAAATTACCATTCACCATTTCACCATGAGCATCCAACGTAGAAAGGATATCCATGCAATTCTGCAAAGGCACAGAGCGGTAAGGCCGTAAAAGTATATTAGGTCCTCTTCCTGAGGCCTTCTCCTACCAGCAAAATAGTCTTAAGAAGAAACGATAAATGTGCAAAGAAAAGGTAGAAAAGTTGACAAAAACACATCACATATCTCACATCCGGTAATGCAATAGGCGGATTAGACTGGAACAAAACATCCTCAAGAAAGCTCTAGCTCGTAGAATCATGACCTTTTTCTAATGTCCACCTCACAATAGCTGTTTAAACGTTAGGGACAGCTCTTTTAAATGTCAGAACAATCTACAATGTTTTCCGACTTGTACCTCTTCTTATTGAGTGAAATGGTACTAAAGTTATATGAGGCAGCAGTTGTAATACAACATAGGAGACGGGGGATGGTTGGAGGGACTAGAGTCTGACCAACGACACTTAAATTGGTCCAAGGTTACAGTAAGTGTTTTACGAAAGGAAACGGAGCATTCCATCAAAGCTTGTCTCCCTTGTCTGCACTTCTCCTTGCCTCTGTGGCCCTGTCATCAACTAGCATGTATCGTTTCTGCTCTCATGACGAAGTGCCAAAACTGGTAAGGCTCTTGGCAGTAACCTGCTTTCGAGAACCACATTAGCAATGCCGACAGAGGGGTGATTGAGGCAGCTGAAAAGTTGACGAGCTCTACTGCTTGCCTGCAGTCAGAAGCAATTATTTCTTCCTCTTATCCTTTGTGCTTACAAGTTACACGCCACTACAACCTACTTTGATGATACCTGCATCACCAGCTCAAAGGTCCTGCTCGTGAGGATCGAGGAAGCTTCAATGTTAAATTTTATGGACTTTGACTGTGATGGGGGGTCCTGGCTCTGGTTAGAAAGAGGGAGCAGAGGCGAGGAGGGTGAGGAGGGTGAGAGTGAGGGTTTGCTGGTGGTCCACTCCTAGACTCTTAACGGAAATCTGTTTTAACAAGAGATGGAGAGGGCCCAGGTTTTTGAAGTCGAACCTTTCATGCGCAGATATAGCTCCCAAATGATGGGAAAATCACTTTCTAGGGAGGTTGTGGAGCTTTGAGAAAGACAAGAGGGGTTCCTGCGGGGAAGGGAAAGATTAATAAAGCCAGCAGGTGGGTTAACATCATTCCACCCCAAAAGGATTTGGGACAAAGGTCTTCCAAACATACAGAATTCATATGTGACATTTCAAGAATACTAGGGCTCAAACAAAAACATGACTGAGTAGCTTTACAAGTCAATGATCAACAATATCCAATTGAGACAATTTTGGCCTCAGAAGAAGATCCTCTAGAATAAGGGTCAGTATATGATTTCTCATTTGATCACTGCTTGCTTGCCAATATACTTGGCACTGTTTATTTCTTATCGCCTTTTAGACTGGGAAAGGGTATGATGATGGAAATCAAACTTAAAAAGTTTTAGTATTACATAGTTAGCCCATCAGATGATTTATTGTATGTGGTATTTACAGTCTAGAAAGAATTAGATACAAAACTTTTCATCAACTTTACATGAAAATTAACAAAAGAAACAAGTAAATGAACAGAAGGGAAGAGGCATCCTTTACATGAGTAATTCAGTATATGCATCTAAGCCATGGCTATTAAGTGATTCTTTAAGCGTGCACAGAGCTCGATTTTCTAGCTGCCGTACTCTTTCCTTCGACAGCCCAAAAATGACCCCGATCTCGGATAAAGAATGTCGTTTTTCAGACACACATCCAATGCCATACCTCAGCTTAATTATTTTCTGTTCTTTGGGGCTGAGAATACCCAGTAAATTGCGTATGTGCTTCCTCATAACTTGTTTTTCTACACACGTGTCTGGCCTTTCGATTTTGGTATCTGCAGTCACTTCCTGCAAAAGAATATACGCACAAGACATGACGAAGAAGAACAACAAATGTATTCAAGCGCACGGCGAATAATGCAATATATGAATCGTCAGAGACATCACTGTCTAAAGAATAGACAACCACTAGGTTTAGAAAAGGTTTACAAGCATCAATAATGTCTACATTACCAAATGACATATTAATACATATGCATTTATCCAGCACAAACACGTATCGAGAGCCGGGGCTCAATCAGCCTAATAAAGTCATGCTTTAAACTGGAAACCCAACCACCAGCATGTTCCTCTTTGAAAACTGATAAGACAATACAGGCCCATTTGTATTTCGTAATCCATCTTCAACCAAAGTTTTTGGTGACAAAGACTCAGACTTGACATCACGGTAAGATGGGGGCAGCTAATTGTTTCTGACAATTAATGAGAGGAGATAAACAATAAGAGGGTGGGTGATTCCTAACTAATGATGTTCAAACAAAATGCAGAGCAGTTGACTGGAGCGATTTAGAGCAACAAAAAAATGTGCAGCCTTCACATTCCCTATAAACGAAGAAATGTAGTGCAAAAAGGAGAATGTCGAAGAAAACTCAAGCCAGTTACCATCGGACAGAGCTCTGAGAAATTCACTGACTCACCATAATAGAAAAATAAAATACGGGGAATCAGAGAACCACAAATCAGATCTCAAAATTGATGATATAGAGTGCTCTTCCTCACAAAAACTAATCTCCACTCTCCAGTAACTTTAGCCTTTCCCAACATTCCACTGACGACCAATGATGAAGCCTGAAGTTCAGTCAGATAATTTCTAAAGCTTATAGTAAAAGTCATACAATTGCTTCTCTGAGAATGACCACTTACGAAAGTTATGACACAAATGGGAGAAAAAAACACTCTTTAAATGTGAGACAGTTTGGTTGCACTCATCGGCTAACAACCTTACCAAAACAATATTTTGAAGCTAAATGGACAAAATCTGCAGCCATGGTCATTCTTAATGAAATAATGTATAAGAAGTGTTACAAGAAATGCAGGTCAGATATTTTCCAGCTAAATGAACCAATGCAACAGCCATGATTACTCTCAATGGATTTCTGCAAAATGACTTTTTTTTCTGGACTTGAAGCAAATTAAAAAATTACTAAGCAGTAGGATTACACATCAAAATCGAAAGACCGTAAATTGTCAGTGCAGCTTCCCTAATAGCATTTACATTTGTCAAAAGTACAATTATTTTGTACCTTTATAGTGTTATGGGAACTTGTCATAGTGCTATTCACAAGTGTCGGAAAATACTATGCAGCTCTAAAGCTTATAATTCTCACTTTCCTCTAAAAACCAAAATTAGATTATGAAGTCAATATTCAGTGAGGACCTCTAGGTTGCTTTGAGCTGATTAATATGTAGACTAGTGTTCTTTGCGGGATGTTTACAAGGAAATTTAGCTAAATTCATTGTTTTAGACAGTTGGACAGACCTTAATAATGAATATTTTATAAAAAAAAAAGTAGATAATAAAAAAAAACTATGCATGATTACAGTTTACAAAGCACTCTACAATTACGGCAAAAAAGGAAGAAATTGATCAACATTATTCATGTTGTTTGTGTTTTATTCTCAACCTATCAGAAAGGCGCTATTACATTCTTCATATTTCCTATTTTACAATTTCTTTATCAATTGAGTGATTGGATTATGGTGCTTAAAAGAATGAACTACCTGAAATGTGGTAGCTTGATCTGTCCACACAGGTCGTTGCATTGAAAGGGGAGTTCTCATCAGAAACAGCAAGTTCTGCAGCCTATCAACTGTAATTCCAACACGCTGTGCCAGTTGTTCTGCTGTTGGATGATGATGTCCTTCTTGGATGCACACTTTTTTAGCTTCTAGGACCTTGCCATGGAGGCTGTACATATTTTCCTGCAGAAGAATGGCAGATACTCTAATAATTAGAAAGGCAGACTAACTACAAATACTATGTTTGTCTAATGCTATGTGGATTCTGAAATAAAGTTCAAAATATATCCAGAGAAATGTAGCATGACAATTGACAAGAGCAATAGATATTGTGGTACAAACAGTGATCAACCATTCAAAACACACTTACATCAACAATGTGATGAATATTGGGATGGTAAGTGAATATACTAAAACTACATGAAGACATCAGGAATTGGAATCATACAGGTACACGGATTGTCTTTGAATGTTGGAATATGGCCTTCCTAATAGCTTGCCTTATCCACCAATAAGCATAACTAGAAAACCTGCAACCAGCTTGGGGCTTGAACTTCTCCACACTCTTCATGAGACCCATACTTCCCTCCTTTACAAATAACAAAGAAAAGACAACTTAGTGTATAGCAAATAAAAAGTATAGAGCTACGTATTACATAAGAAGATTGCACAACTACACACACACACACACACATATAT
>CAAKMY010044795.1:0-28275 GCA_901111285.1 Corrigiola litoralis | reverse complement strand
ATAACTAACCTAACGTCTAACCTAACGTTTGTCCAAAATAATGATATTTTGGGTCGAAAAATCGATCTCAGTGGTATTTTTGATTAGTCGAAAAAACACAGGGGTATTTTGGATTTTCGTGTATAGTACAGGGGTACACAGAAGAAAATCCCTTAAAAAAATGACCTTGTTTAATTAAAAAAAAAAAAACTAATTACCCCTTCCCTCACATTACATTTTTTTTAACTAAATATGACCCACCTAAATTATCAATACTTTTAGTAATTATTTTTTATTTTGCATCTCCCAAGTGATTATCAACAAGAGCAACCGTAAGCTTTTGGTAGTCCCAAAGATAAGATAATTTGAATCAAGATGGTATGAGGTGTTTGGTCCATTATGCTCAATTATGATTTACAAGTTTTTTTTTGGGTTTTTTTGGTCTCTACGACATATGCTACTCCATGCTATATGTGCACATATGAAGGACATTCGATCTTATAATGATTGGAGAAAAAGTGAGAGTTTAACTTGTAAATTTTTGGCCTCAAAATAAAATTAAAAATCAATGGTTTGAAACACTAGAAGATATTTTGAAGTTATTTTTTTCTTTGTCAATTGTATTGCTCTTGAAATTGTTGTTTGTCAAATACGTACATGAAGCTCGACATATATCGCTAATTCTTCATGTTTTGACCCTTTTTTAATTTTTCTTCGTTTGTTTCTCTCTCTTCTTTGGTTTGTGTTAGTTTTCTTTTTCTTCTTATTTTTCATTATTTGTTTGGTTTTCATTTTGAGCGCACATTTTTTTATTTTTTGTCTAAAATGTGCACACAAAGTCGTTGATAAGAACCGAACCCCCAACAACCATTTTTACTTTTTGTTTTTTGATTCACTAGCCTTTTATACCTACTATTATATAGTTATATTCCTATTATTAGATGTAAATGATATCTTTTCCGATATTCCTCCTACCTATTATATCCAATATTTATAGAAAGGTACCCAATTGGGTTTGTAACACCCCAACCCCTTTGTGGGCCGGTCAATGTCACCAAATGTGGCTCTGCAGGATGTGTACTGACCCCACTGTATCAACACAGGTCTTTTCAGTGCACTTTGTCCTCACTTGTGCACACTTGGGAAACTTCCCAGGAGGTCACCCATCCTTATACTACTCCCAGCTAAGCACGCTTAACTGTGGAGTTGCTAGGTAAATGGGCTCCCTGAAAAGAAGATGCATCTTGTTTGTATGAGTAATACTATCAATCCGTTTAACCACTCATCAATTCCCAATCTCAAATATGGGCCGTATCACAGGGTTGGCTCAACTGGTTAAGGTGGGAGGTGAGATTCCTCTTGGTCTCAGGTTTAAACCCTCTCAATGGCAACTGTGAGAGGAATATTTGCTTGGGACATATGCCACTTGAGTCAAAGCCTCTCACACCAGAGCGTACCAAAGGTAGCGGCTGCGGGTTCCCAAGTTTCAAAAAAAATATATATAGAAAGGTTTTCCCAAGATATTTCCTTTCCTACTTTGTAGATCTCAAAATATTTGATCTAAAGCTATTTATAAATTTCATGGGTAAATAAATAATTTTAAAGATACTATATCAATATCATCGTATGTATATGTTACAATGAATTTTGAACACTTTTTTTCTTTTGTTTGCTTAGTAAATAGGTCTGATTTCCCTATCAAAGATAATATTTTTGATATAACAAACTTTACCTACTTAATCGAGAGACAAACCAGCTGAATAAAAATATACAACAAATTATTATTTACTGTCCCGTATGTCTACTCTTTCTTCCATCCTAATTTTATCTTATTATATATAAAAAGAATTAAATTTGTCTTATTTACGTGATAAAGATTATCAATATCCCCTATAAACTATTTTTGACTTACGATATCTTATAATACTCTAATTGTATTACTCGATCAAAATTTTAGTTTCATAATTATTAATTTATCAATATGTATTACTCCATATTTCACTAGTGATATGCCTTTTCTTTTGTTTTTTTTTTCTATAATAATGTTTTTCTTCATACAAATGAGTTAGTGACATGCTACAATATCTATTACATACACCTGAACGTATGTACTCTTAAGTATATTTGCATGTACCTTTATGAATTAAAAAAAAAAATCAAAAAAAAAATAAAAATACATTAAATTAGACATGAAAGTAAATATTATATACCTAATAATTTGCCCACATGCTATAGCCTAAGTATGACTCAATAAAAACTGAGGCAATAGCCATTGAATTAAATTGTCCAAAAGCAAGTCAATAAATAGACCACGACCACCATTTTACATTTACATTTATATCTTCCCAACCTATACGTCGAAGTTGTCAACAACGTACCTATCCTAGAGGCCCCCATAATCTAAAATAGTCAAACATTGATTGTTCCTTAACTTAGAAAATTCTTCGTTGGCTTTTATTTATTTTTCCAGCACAAGCCCTGTTGTTTATGCGTAGACTTAAAGACCACTGTTCCAACTAACTAACCAACACAAAGTACACAACACAACATAACTTAACACAACTTAACACAACATCATCATAAGATATTAAGATCCTCCCACTATCTCTCTACACTTTTGTCTGCTCAAGTGCTTCCATCAAAAGGGTAACTCCTCTACTTTCTCTAGCTTTGTCTTAAGCTATTAATGTTGCAAATTTCAGTTTTTTACTGTTCATGTGTTATTTTCCTGCTTTTCTGACAGTTACCCAAGTAAATTTCATGTCTTTTTGTCAGTTTCATGCTGATTTTGGTTCAATGTAGTTGAACTTGGATCTGTCATGCTGTTTTTTGCTGTTAAGGTTTGATCTTTAGTCAAAGTTGGGTTCTTTTTGATGTTTGTTTTGGTTGTAGAAGTTAGTGATTTTAGTCAACAATATGGTGACTTTGAATTTTTGATGGTTGTGGGAGCAAAGATTGATTCTTTCGAGCAATGTGGAAGTGGGTAGTAATTAGCTTGGTGGATTATTGATCTGAGGATTTGGTTTTTGTTGAAGAGCATTGCAGAATTTGAGTCTGTTTAAGGTTTTTGTGATGGGATTTTGTGGTGAGTTAGAATGTTGTGTGGTGTGCAACTGATGATGGGGTTTTCTGGTGTTTGTGACTTGTATTTTGTGGTGATGAGTAGTTGCAAAAGCTTGGAAATGTTAGACTGATCTTTGTAAGTTGAACCTTTGTCTAAAATTTAGTGAATCTGGGCTGTTTGGACGATTCAAATTAGGCGAAATTGCGAAAACTCCTTAACTTGTCCTGTGTTGGCAGAGACCGGGTATTTTCCGACCATTGGATCCAGAATTCCATAATCATACCTAACGGCTGTTCCCTTAGTAGGTAATGAGTCTATTACATCTTTGTTGATATTCTGTGCAATGTTGGTGTGCTATCGACATCAAAGGCAGTATTGTTTTTTGAGTAGATATGTGCTTAGATTTAGCATCTCTGGTGCTGTGTGTCTCTTGCAATATTTTAAGTTAGTAAAGTAGTCTAAGAAGTATAAAATACACTAAAGAAAACGAAATCTGAACATAAATGAAGTAACTAATGTCTCTTCAGGAACGCTGGTGTTTGGTGGCAATTGGAGCAGACTAATTAGGTCTTCTATTGTGCTCTTGACCTTTCTTGTTGTAGCAACATTTATATTGAGAAACTTGCACATATATGATCATTGCTCGTGTGGCAGTAAATCCTTTACTACCATTATTGGTTTCCTTTCCAGGGTATGGGGTGATATTCTCAATGATGTGGACCTTAAAGAACTATTGAGATTCTCTGGTCTCTGAGTCTAGAATTTTATTTTATGAGGACTCATTCTGTTAAAGCTCTGTATGATGGCTCTGTGACATTGTTCAGTGATCTGCGTTGAATCTGCCTTCAAGGATCCATCTGTGTGATTTGACTGGATGATATCTCATTCTCTCCTGGGTTCTCCTTCTTGTATATGTAAGATTATATGTAGTCACATGTAAGCTCGACTTTTGGGAGGAAAGGAATTGACCGTACTTATTGGATCTGGTGATGAAAGAAATGAAGAAATGGTATGGCTGTGTTATTGTTGCATCTGTCATTATGGTTTTGGCTCTACGATATGCCATTGTGCAAAATCCCCTTGGTGAAAGTTCCTTGACTGGCTCCCTTTCTTTTAATACTACTAACCCGTTTGGATGGGTCAATACTAATCCTCTAGAATGGGTGCACTCCACTGCCCCAAGTGACGTTCAAAGTCCACCACAGGATTCTAGTCAAGTCGTTCCGGTTGTTTCTCTAGTCTCTAGTCTCTTTGTTCGGAGGAACCTCACAATAGAAGAACGGCATTCTTTACTGACCTGGAACCAGCTGAAGCATTTGATCAATCATTCTCAAGCGCTGCCAAATGCAATAGAAGCCATTAAGGAAGCTTCATATGCGTGGAATGGCCTTATGACAGTTATTGAGGAGGAAAAACTTCATGTAAATGATAGTAGTTCTGGGAATGCAAAAGAGAAACAGTGTCCTCACTATCTTAAACAGATGAATGCCTTGGAACTAAACAATAGCCAATTCAGACTACTGGTTCCTTGTGGCTTGACTCAGGGTTCTTCCATTACAATTATTGGTGTTCCGAATGGCCTGCTTGGTAACTTTCGGATTGACTTAACTGGGGAGCATATTCCTGGAGAGCCTGAACCACCCATTATTCTGCACTATAATGTCAGACTTCATGGAGATCAGATAACAGAGGACCCTGTTATTGTTCAGAATACCTGGACTGCTGCGCATGATTGGGGTGAAGAGGAGCGCTGCCCATCTACTGAGCCTGAGAACAATAAGAAAGGTATCTAGGCCTCTGTTCTTATTGCAATATTTCATGCTAATTCCGTTAGTGATTTATTCTTAAGATTCTGATCAGACTATTTGTAGCAGAGCAAGTCAAATACTTTTGTAGTTTTTGGTTTTTGTTCCAGTTCTGTTCATAACTACTTGACTACATGCATGTGTACATGCGCAAACTTGTGTAGTTATTTTATGGAATTAGGTAATGCCTAGCTGCATTTTTGTGGTGGAATCTGGTAAGTGCTTAACTAATATCTTCTTGTAAGATCCCAGACCCAACTGGGATTGATGCATGTTCATGTCAACAAACTGGTCCTGAATCTTGATAAGATGAAGGGAAACTTGAACTTGAAGGAAAACTATTTTTGAAAACTAGTCATCTTCCAAGCCGTAATTATCAGAATCTGCCTGGTCCAAAGTCTGTAGGAATAATATAGCAATATCACTCTCTGTATCGTGTTTAGTTTTCATATTGTTCATGAGTTTTCTTATTTGTTTTTAAATATTGATCTTGTGCTGTGATTGAACATTTTATTGAATACCCCTACTTTGATGTCTTATATGGACCCTGACTTCAAAGTACAACTAATGTATTATCATGCTTAGAAAATGTCTGTTGAGATGATTGTGTTTGTAATTGGTCATTTGCATTACAGTGCAGTCTTTCTCGCATAATCATTCTCTAACTCTATGCATTATTCTCTCCTCATATTATGTCAGTGGATGAGCTAGATCAGTGCAATGGAATTGTGGGTAAGGAGGTCAATCAGACCTTAAAGGGATCCGCAAATGTAAATGGTACAAAAGTATCTCCCCTAGGGCACAATGGATTAACACCAAAGCATTATTTCCCTTTCCACCAGCGCTATCCATTTGTTGCAACACTCAGGGCGGGATTAGAGGGAATACAAATGACCGTTGATGGGAAGCACATTACTTCATTTGGTTATCGTGAGGTAATGCTCTATAATTCTTTCAAAAGCCACTCAGTAGCTTTTACGTAAAAGCTGACTTAATTTTATTTAGTATAACGTGATATGCATGCTGCGGTACTCATCTTGGCTGGCAAATTTTTTAATTTTTTTTTCAGACCTTGGAGCCATGGCTTATCAGCGAAGTAAGAATATCTGGAGATCTTCAATTAATTTCAGTCCTTGCAAGTGGTCTTCCAACATCTGAGGATTTAGAGCATGTTCGCGATCTGGAAGCTCTTAAATCTATTCCCATTCCACATGGAAAGTCTTTAGATCTTTTGGTTGGAGTTTTCTCTACTGCAAACAACTTTAAGCGTCGGATGGCAGTTCGAAGAACATGGATGCAATATCCGCAAGTGCGTTCTGGTTCAGTTGCGGTACGCTTTTTTGTTGGTCTGGTGAGCCTCTCAATCTTTTTGTCCCTATATAAGATGATCGTCTTCATGAATTGTTTCTAAATTTATTTTTCAGTGAAAGTTGGAGTTTTACGCTCTTGTTGTTTGGATTCATCAATATCACTCATATATTTTACTGACCTCCTGTCTCTTAACGTTGCTTAGTTGCCTCCTGTATCTTTTAGTAAAATCGTCAAGTTCGAACGATATTTAACTGTGAAAAGTGTAATACATAATACTTAAACACCCTCTGCAATTTAGTGGCAGTCTCAGTGATATATATAATTAAATGGGTCAACCTAAAATTTGTTTCTATGCAACCTATAAGTGTCAATTGTATGGCCTCTATTACAAGTCTGGCTGGCAGTGTGGTGAAGGGACCTGGTGGTCACAATTCACAAACTAGGTCGACCTTTGTTCTGTATCTTGTACTCTCTCACAGAAGGCGCAGACAAGTGATAAAGCTTGCTCTCACTCTCTTTTGTTACACAACTATAACTTCGTGGCATGGAAGTGGTACAAGAATGCAGAAGAGATGATGGCAGCAAACGGAAGTACTGACACAGCTTGCAGACTGCGAAAAAGCATGACTAAAATTTAGCAAGAAAATAATTACTGATTTCACTTGTACGCTTGGTTACACTGTTGTGTTGAATAAGTTCATGCATCACTGATACAGGAGTCTTGGAAGGCCTCTAATACCAGTCTTTTTATGCAACAATATGTGCTATGATTTAATATGATTAGATTTTTTTTTCCATTATAGAACTTTTGATTACTGAACAAAGACATGGATGATTATAATTTATGAGGTTGGTTTCTTCACAGCATAAAAGCCAAAGAGTAAATGAGGAGCTATGGAATGAGGCCCGGACATATGGAGACGTGCAGTTGATGCCATTTGTCGATTATTACAGCCTGATCACATGGAAGACTGTTGCCATTTGTGTTTTCGGGGTAAATTAAGTTTACTTGTGCAGTTATGTCTTTGTTAATATTTGACTTGTGTCTTATCAAGATTTTTCTGGTAAAAAGAAGTTTCAATCTGTTCTGTTCCTAATAATTCCAATATGTGTCCCTGTCGGGACGTTGCTGGAACTGCTTGAGAGAGTGAAAAGTGTACTCTCTTGAATGAAGTTGTCTGTAACATGATATCATCTTACCATGACAGAATGATTTTATTTTGTGAAGTCTTCTATCTGATTGACTTTCCTTTTTGTTAAATTTTTTACGACGTGCCTACAGTACTTCAGGACATATCAATAAGTAGGTCATATATTGAGACTTCTTTTCCCACTCCAGGAAGAAAATAAGAGAAATTTGTTCTCTTTTTAGCATTGGTGGGACAACTCATTTACTTCATTTTCTTCTCTGCCATCTTGATTGACAGACGGATATTGTTTCGGCGAAGTATGTCATGAAGACAGATGATGATGCTTTTGTTCGTATTGATGAAGTGATAGCTTCCTTGGTTAGGGTAAATGTCACCCATGGATTGCTCTATGGGCTCATTAACTCAGACTCACGACCTCATCGGAGTCCTGACAGCAAATGGTTTATTAGTACTGAGGTAATCATGGCCTCCTCATCACTTATACGTCACACAATGCTTTGTATATTAGTTGTCTTACCTCGTAGATCAGTTGGGATTTACTAATACATGTAGTTCTACGCGCAATGTTCATTTCTTGACATTCCATATTGGTCTCTATGCCTGAAAACTCAAGGGAGTGACATTACCGTTCCCGGACATCAATTCAGTGTACTTTGTTATAGTATCTTTCTGAAGTTTTTAACTGAGGTTGAATGAAGAGTAATGTTGGTGTATACATTTAAATTTAGTGTAGACAATCATTCTCTGTGCTTTGCTAGTAAAACAGTGTATAATTAGTCCTTCATGAGGAACTGACTATCTCAATTTGTGAAATATGAAGGAATGGCCAGAGGAAACTTACCCCCCTTGGGCACATGGTCCTGGTTATGTTGTGTCACATGACATTGCAAATGCTGTTGCCAAGAGACACCGAAGTGGAAAATTGAAGGTAAGTGAGACTGCTAAGTCATTCCTGTTGGGGAATCAACGTTGTTCCTCTCGTGTCCATTTTGTGTCCATATTGTGTCAGGCATAGTTAATGACATCATCTCTGATGCTTGACAACAGATGTTTAAGTTGGAAGATGTAGCAATGGGCATCTGGATTGCAGACATGAAGAAGGAAGGACTTGATGTCAGATACGAGAAAGAACTAAGGGTCTATAATGAGGGATGCCAGGATAATTACGTTGTGGCTCACTATCAAGGTCCAAGAGATATGCTATGTTTGTGGCAAAAACTCCAAGAAACAAAACGCGCCTTCTGTTGTGGAGACGGAATGAGATAAAGCTGAAATTTCTCTTATAGCTGCAGGATCAGACCCACTGATTGAGTAGATACATCTGACAACAATGCTTAGGTATAGTTTTAGGTTTAGGTAGTGATCAATACATGTTCTCAGGCTTGCATATATAGGCGTTACCATATTCTTTTTCCCCTCAACTTATGAGGGAGAGGCTAGGCTGTGCCTTACAAGTCCAGCCATGTTCCAGTTTATGTCGTAGCGTTTTTGGGAGAGGAAATCTATATACATATATCCGCCTTGTATAGAGTTAGGACAGGAATACTGGATGTTACAACATAATTCTATAAAAAATATGTTATTGTAATTGATTTTCTTTGTATTCCTATCTCCGGCTCTATACATCATTTTGGGTAGAATGAGCCAATTTCTAAATGAATGTGTATTCCGACTCCGACCTACAGAGAGATTGACAAGCGACAATTGGGCACTTTCATAAAACTCCGCCAACATTTAAGTACTTTTGTTCCGGCACAAATTATTAGAAGAGACCGTCTAATTTTATTATAAAAGTAGACCAACTCTTTACTAAGTAAATTTTCTTATGCCCCTTACAAGCCCAAATTACTTGTAGATTTATATAATTATATGCCTTTATTGAGCCAGCATGGCTTGGTCTACTTTTATAATAAAAGTTGACGGTCTCTTCCAAGACTAGCTGGTTCCGGAACCATAAAATTTGGTTCATACGTTTCTTTTTTTTTTTTTTTTGGTGTGTGGCTAATTTCCTTTCTTCCGCTGTATTTTTAACTTAGTTCATTTTACCCACCTTCATTTTCCTCCCAAGTGTCCGCTATTTTCATCATTTCTCATCACGACATAAAGTATAAATAACGTTAAATGGTGATTGGTGAACAATGATAATCAAAACAAACACTAGAAAACTCAATTAAATAACCCATATGAAAATTTATACTCCTACCTAAAAAAGTATAAGCGTTATGGAATTCTTGAACACACTTCTGTGCATCATACAAACAATAGTACTATCACTGAAACATGTACAACAATCTAACTATCTAAGACAGAAATCCAAGTACGAGTCCACTGATATCGTAAAGCACAAGAGCATAAATTATCAGAAGGCAAAGTCACTAAAACTAAATTACGAGCCTTTCTTAAGTAGCCATGCACCCTATGCCATAACGTGCCTTGGGGAAGACGAGAAAGAGGCCACTGCAAATAATTCCAACCATAAGAGGAAAACTCTCCATGGCTTCCTCCATTTCCCTGGCATGACCAGGCAAAAGGCAATTGGTAACCCTGTGGTCCGAGAAGGCTATCGCCACGAACACCATGACCGACATCATGGCATGCACAAAATCACTGAAGTGGACGTTATACTTGTCGTCCTTCGGCACCTCCACGTCCAAACCAGACTTAAAGACCGCCAAACCCCTCGGAGTAACGAACCCATAGTAGATTTTACCATCTGGAGCGTGGAAACTGTCAGTGAAGTGGAAGAAGAAGCATGAGAGTGCGCATATGAGGAGGAGGATTATGGTCATAGTGGTGTCAACAGGAGAGCATTCGCCTATGCCGTAAATAGAGGGAAGAACCATCTCAAAGGTCAAGAGGGTGCCTGTGGGTAGGAAATGGGCTAGCATAGATGTCTTAGAGAGGGTTCTTTGGACCCCCTTTGCAACCACTGCCCGCCTTTTCCGGGGTGCACCTGCAAGGGGGGCTGGTTCGAGGGCCGGGTCGTCAGACGATATAGGTCGTGGGAATTGGGTAGGAGAGGCGGATGGGGTGTAGATTTTGATCCCAAGTTGTGGTGATTCTGGTGGTTCCATTTGTTGTTGCAGAATAAAAAATTTGACAAAGGGAAATTATGTCGTTGTTAAGCAGGGGAGTATGGTTTTAATTTGGAGGAAACTGATAACAACCGGAGGAAGTAACTAATTCATGTGTTATTCTGGTGGAGACAGGAGAGTAAAAGAAGTCCCCTGGAAGGGAGACAAGGGAAGTTATCCTAACAATTTGTTTTTTGCCTTGTTATGATACAATGTCGTATTTTAGTTCGTTGGTAACACCAACTCATATGTGGTAGTGTTAGAACATTAGCAAGGGGCGTTCATTATAATTTGCCAAATTCGAAATGGAGGTTTTCTGTTAACATATACAGCCTCTACTAAATTTGATACTGATGATAGAAAACCCTTAAGAAAAGAAAGAACAAAAAGGGAAGGATAATGGAAAAACCGAAAAACTGCTTTGTTGACAGTAACTACCCCTTCTTATCCCATATTGATCCGTTGATTGTAATATTGAATTTAAAAAGAAAAAAGGCTTTGGGTAGACAAGTGTCAAGGGATATGACCAAAGAGATAATTTCCATTCTAGAAATTTCAATCATCCTACAGATTCAATGATGGAAATAACCCTCATCCAGCAATAATATACAGAAACAGTGATCACACCATAAAAACATCATTGCAGAACATTATCTGATTGAACATTGGTTATAATCTCGTTATTCTGTAACAGCCAGAGAATCTCAATACGCTATAGTAGCAACATTCAAATTCCAAAGTTTGCAAGGAGCTAAATTATACTTTTTATCGAGCCAAGAAACCGTGTTGAGATATGGCAATTTCGAAAGATCTAATCCTTTCTCCACATGCACGACCATTCCGATCATAAGATGATATTTCGCTGATGCTTAGGTTCACTGCAGCTTTAACAAGCTCGTCCCCAACAGCTCTTGCAGCTTCCTGAAAGTATAAAATAAGAGATATAATGAATCTTATGTGCACAACAGAGGCAGCCACATTCTGTGCATATGTTTTTTCTGGTTGCACAAGTATAATAAAGTACGATACCTATCTGAGATTAGAAGACAATAAAGATGATGGAAGAGGAGTAGTGACCCAATCAAGCATTATACAGAAAAAAGAACATTGATCAGGGATCCAGTGAAATCGGCAGTGAAGTCCAAAGTTGCAATTAGGTTGAGTGTAAATCATAAAATCGACATAGAAGACCTATGATCTGGCTCAATCTTATGATAACATGCAACTCTTTCGAAGCTGCATTCTATAACAGTACCCTAGCCGCACAACAGAAAGAGCAAAAGTGAACACCAGAGTGGAATCAATAATAGCCAAATTGATCGTTTCTTCAATTTGGAGAAAGTCCATCATCAATTTAGAAAAATTTACTGAAATCCACAACTATTGCTAGTTAAGGCAACGATAAGTGTAAATGCTGGTAGATTTGGTTATGTACAAACCAAGAACATAAGCTGGAAATCTTTAATAATCTGTAGTAGACTTAGATGACCCAGGCAACTAAACCTACTGACTTCAAGACAGGCTGGTTAGTAGGTAAGGAGATCATAAGCGCTTCAAGTTCCCAGCCTTTTCATTTGTAACAGGAGACTTACCTCAGTGCTCATAAGGGGATCACTACGTATAGATTTTTGCAGAGTGCTTCCATAGTATAAACATTTCTTGTTTTCATCATCAACCAGCATAGCATACAACTGTTTATCTGAACAGAATACTGAAAGTCTTGGCTTGGTTGGCGTGCCGTTATACTGTAAAAACACAAGACGTTTCCTTAGCAAGAGACCGCAGCTGCGAAATTATTTCTTTCTGTTAGGGAAGTGCAAAAGCTAGTAGGTAAAAACACATTGGGCTCCAAGAGATAAATAGAAACTACAAGAAGTGCAAAGATTGATATAAACAGTTTAAGCAACTAGGTAATGCAAGTGATAAGTAGGGACAGAAGGGGCTGAAAATCCTAAGCCAAAGAAACAAAGCTTATTTTTACGGGAAACACGGAGTCAGGACATGATATCGGGTATATAATTCAACATTGTACTGTTGTTTGGTCCTCGCGAGTAATATGTCACTTGTGTAAGTGTAAACATTGTGCCCTTCGCAAATTGCACAGGCAAGACGAACACAGAAGACTCAATAAAGTAACCATTTCTCAACAATCAATGGTGTCATTTTAATTTCCTCATAAGCTCATCACTTGTGGGACTTGTACCTTTTTCCGCGATCTCCTGTTTCGGATTTTGGCACTTTCAGTCTGGGAATTCGCCCTTTTCCTCATCTTTGCTTCAACTACCAACAGTTTACAGCGACTACCTACATTCACAACCAGCAAAGAACTTTACCTCGAAACACCACCAAGTTAATTTTTACCGCAGACTCTAATTCTTCGAATTAATGTGAAAAGGTTCAATGACAAAATCTGTTGCCTGCCTGACTTGCCTCTACTTTGCAGTGGAAGGAAGTGAACCCTCAAGGGGTTTAAAAGGGTCTTACTGAAAGAGCAAATATTCATATATTGTGTTAAATTGGCATTCAAAAGAGCCATCTATGTCGTATACCACTCGCACTTTTATCGGTCAGACTCACTACTGAGCAAACAGCGCGCCAAACATCAGATCGTCCAACCTTGAGAAAGTGAGATCAATACACAGAATCAGCAAATTTGGCATAAAGAGTGTATCTTCTATGTAAGTGCTACAACTTCTCAGAGGAATTTTATCAAACAGATTGTGTGCAAAGGCAAAACCATCCTCTGTAATTAACAGCCGGGGAAAAGGGGAAAAAAACCAGCCAAATTGACATATACTCTATATGCATAGTTTAGAAAGATTTGTGTTTATATTTCCCGCCACACACACTGTTGCAGTGCACGCTTGCCCTTACCAGGATACGTACTACAAATAGTCGAATATATTGATGGCCGGATATGTCCAAGGCCTTATCAGAGTCAGTTACTATCAAGAAAATAACTCCGTTACAGTCTTACCCAATCATTTGCAATAAAAAAATTAAAAAAATTAATAAATACTTGCTTGGAACATATATCAGTGTGGGCTGTGTGGTTTGCAGGCTATCGCACATATCCAGGGGTTTACGCATAGCGCACCAAAAATTACGGCTGCGGGTTCCTACGTTATCCAATAGACAAAAAAAAAAGATCCATAATAAATATAAGATAAAATAAATAGGACATCCCGAAATGATAGATTGAGAAAGACCAATGAGTTATACTACGAATATGGGTCCATAATATAATTTTTGTTTCAATTGCCCCTTATTTCTCTTTAAAAGTCGATTGTAGGTGTTTTAGTTTTGGTACATCGGAGCTGTTAATACTGACGAAGGAGGGGAAATATGAGGTTTCTAATTTGGAACATTCCCTAGCAAGATGAAATCCAAATCATTGGGCTAACTTTTCCCTCGGAAAGTCCATGTAGATTTGTGGACATGGATCCAAAACATTGGTGGGGAACTTGAACCTAATGTTTTTTGTGTGTCATTGCATATAACAAGTAACCGAGGTGTCTGATTGTATGGAATTGGGATTGTGGTTTAACGGTTTTGTTCCACATGCTAAGCCTAGCTACTTTATTGCATCTATGTTTTTCTATACATAGTACATTAGTACTACACTATGAAAAGAACAAGTTCAAATAATTAGAGCTCTTAGGTATTCAATTTTTATCAGCATTTTGAGTGCACATTTCCAGACAAAAAGAAAAACATTAGTACTGCATTTAGCCATTGTTTCAGTGAGTTTGTCCTCTATCGCTGTCCAGGAGATTATATTCCAAGTCGCGGACTTCAGAGCGAGCCTCATAGCGCTGCACTGGTGGCTCAAATTTGTCAACGCCATAATACAGCGTGAACAAAACATTATCCAAACCACAAGAGAATTGATATCGAAGTTGCCCAGTGGTAATTAAATAATCTCAAGAAGTTGTTGTATGAGGGCTCATTGTGCATCTTCGAGTATCAGTGTATGCGAATAATGTGATTGCTAGACAAAGTAGGAAATTGAGACTGAACCTAAGCAAGTTGACATAAGTTAACCAACTACCAAGGATATGACTTATGACTTCGAGAACCTTCTCCAACATGATATCTTGTAACGGGAAAAAAACATAAAAAAGTTGACAGACATGAGCACACAGGAAATCAGGAAGAACCAAAGCTGAACAAAAGACTTGACATGAAACAAAGGATTGCGTGTACAAAAATAATACGAAAACAAAGAAAAGATATTAGCTCAAATGGTTAAAACTTTCTTACCTCACATATGGGCCTAAATACCCTACCGTTAAAAACCACATAGGCCGTAAATTAAAATTAGTTACTCTGTAGCTTTTATAAATATAATGCCACCAAAGTTTATTTAGTTTTTTGTACAGGCATGTGAAGTCATAAATATAAAGATGGCAGTTTGGTTAGGACCAAACAAAAAAAAAAACTTATTAGTAGGCCGTAAGACAAGATATAGTTTATCGGATAAGTATGGACAACAAAACAAAATCCAAAAGCTATTGTAGTAGTATTGTGTAGAACCTTCCAGAATTGTTACTCTCATTGATAAATCCCGCTTCTCTTCTTCCTTTCTTACTACATTTGATTTTCTCGTTGATAAACCCCACCTCTCTTCTCTCCAGACTCCAGTCTTCATATTCCTCCTAGATTCTTCTTCTCCAATGGCATCAAATCTTTCTCATCATCAACAACGGTCAACAACCAATGTTGTGATCCCTATGGTTGTAATGATTAACTCAGGGGGTGGCCGCAAAGAAGGGCAGCGGCCGGCCTCGACAGCAGCAGTGCAGGCAATGCAGCGTGTCGATATCGAAGAAGGGAAGGAAGGAGAGGAGTGTGTCATATGCATGGAGGAATTCGGGAGAGAAAAAGTGGTGAAGGAGATGCCTTGTCACCATAGGTTTCATGGCCACTGTGTCGAGAAGTGGCTGGCAATTCATGGGTCTTGCCCAGTTTGCCGCTTTACGCTTCCGGTTGACGAGGAGGAGGAGAAGATTGAGGAGGAGGGGAGGTCGGTTGTTCTCTTCTTTGTTCCGGTTTTCCCAGTTGGATGGACACGAGCAGAGGAGGACGGTGATCGCAATCGCATAGCACATATGATAGAAGATGTGGATTAGGGCGTGTGAAGTCGCAGTACAGGAATTAATTGTTGTTAGCTTAAATTCGTACAGTGATCGATTAAGTTTGGGTAAATTCCCAATATTGTTTGATATGATCGGATATATGGTTTAAGATTAGATTAGATAAGTTTGTTTAGACATTGTTTGTATACACAATTCTTTGTTTCATGTCAATTTTCGTTTAGCTTTGGTTTATGCTCTTCTCGCTTTCAAGCTGCATTCATTTGATCATGTGTACCGTGCCAAATTTTGAATTTTTTTTACCCCTACTAGAAATCATATTGGAGAAGGCTCTGGAAGTCAAACGTCAATCCATACAAAAATCATATTAGAGAAGGTTCTGGAAGTCAAACGTCAATCCATACAAAAATCATAATGGGGAAGGTTCTGGAAGTCAAAAGTCCCCTACATAGAGATGTTATACATTAGCCAGGCTGAACAGCCTGAAAGAGTGTGGAACAAAAATTATGTTCTCTTGTTGTTGTTTGTATATACGCAATTCTTTGTTTCGTGTTTCCTTTTCGTTTAGCTATAATTTATGCTCTTCGTGCTTTGTTGCTGCACTAAATTAATCATGTCTGCCAAATTTTAAAGTTTTTTTCCCCACAAAAAAACATATTAGAGAAGGTTCTGGAAGTAAAAAATCAAGCTCCTTAATACGGAGTAGTTGGGTAATTAATGTCCGCTTGGTTAGGTTAAGATTCAATGTCAATCTCCTGTTATGTCCAAGCAATTTGCGATTAGATGGTTATATAATAAACAATGGCAAATTACGGAAGTCAGACTTACGCACAAGCATTCAAGAGCTGCAATACACTAGCTTGGCTGAGCCTGAAAGAGTGTGGAACAAAATCGTTAACACACAATCCTAAACCATGCATGCAACACCTCAGTTGGTTAATCGTTATTGAATAATGACACATACAAAAATCATTAGTGGGGAGATAACCAGCACTTAAAAAGCAAGTTTTGCAACTTGTTAAGATGATGATCCTGTTCTTTTCTCTATGATTTTGATACCTTGGTACCTGCCAAGCATCATCAGTGTCGCCATTGGGTTAGTCCCAGGTGATTCCACCAAAGTTGATCCATCCATAACCTTCAACCCCTTGACCCCATAAACCTTATAATCCTTATCCACCACTGATCCAATTGTGCATCCCCCATGATAATGGTAAAATGTGCTCACATGCTTCTTGCAGTAATTCATACTCTCATCTTCACCCAATTTTACGAAACTATTGCGCTCCTTTCCCAAGTATATACTCACCCACTTGGTCGTTGATACTTGTTCCACTGATTGATGAACCTTGACACAAGCTTCCATGTCCTCGTCTTCGGCAAGATAGTTGAATTTCACTTGGGGTTTTTCCCTAGGATCAGTGTTCTTTAGCTCAAGCTCGCCCCTCGATGCAGGAAAAGCTAGTTTTCCAGCTATAGACACCCTTGTTAAGTTATAGCTAACGGGCACAATAATTGATTCCATTATGATCTTGTAGTTTTCTGTTATGCCTGTTACTTGGGGTGTATCAGGGATCCTCCATTTGGGCTTGTTGTCAACTAGGAGTGAAATGGCTGGATTGTCCTGCATTTTCTTACCAACCCCTTCTAAGTTAGCCACAACAGTAATGTTGAATTTTTGTAGGTGATTGGACGGTCCAATTCCGCTTAGCATGAGTATCTGAGGGCTGCTTAGAGCTCCTGCTGTTAGTATTGTATGCTTGAATTATCTGTCTTCTTGAGGTACACGTTATATGCTTGTTCTGTACTTCCTTCACTCTTCATGAAATTTACTCCATGTGCCCTTGGTTTGTCATCCCCTGCACCAGTGTATTCGGAAAGGAACAGGGAAATCAGTTCAGACTTCTGACTGCACAGATAATTTATACAGGCTTAACTTGTAAACCCTACCCAAACCTGCTAAAAAGACTAGCTAGCTAATTCGTAAATGTATGCTGAGGTGCGATTTAAGCGGGTTAGGATTCTCTACAGTATACTTTAAAAAGTTGGTAGAATGTACCCTAAATGGTACTAACATACATATAGAAATACATGCCAGAATCAGCTAAAGCCGGGGGTCTAGAGATTCTCTACGCGATTTAAGCCCACATTGTGATTAGATAATTACTGACAGCAAACGTTCCTGGTTCACTGTTTCATTAGTTTGGCTAGCCAAATATTACTTGTCAGCGTTAAAGTAGAAAAAAGAAATTGCTGCTAATTGTGAGACCATCAAAATTTTAATAACTAAAGACCCAGCAGTATTTTGAAAACATACCATTGGTGTGGAAGATGATCTTACTGACGGTTGCATTTAACAAAATTGTGATGTTCTGTGGATTTCCTGCTCCCAGGAGATCAGCAGCTGTATGCCTTTTCCCAAACACATCAAAGATTGTACCACTTATCTTAGTCCCTTCTACATGTTCCAATGTGTAGCCATTAAAAGGCAAAACCCCTGCCTCTAGGAAGCCATCCATAACAACTGATTGCCAAGGACTTAATTCTGGCGGGAAAACTACCTTAGATTCTATCCACTCATAAGCCTGCTTAACCAAGGTCTCGTTCCAACCCATTTTCTTAACAAATTCACCACTAGCCCTGCTATAAAATCCACTATTTATTGCCGTTGATCCACCTAGTACTCTTCCTCTATAATTGACAACACCATCTAAGCTAATAAACTCTTGCGCCACTGAAGTGAACTTATTTGATTCGACAAATGGAAAACCGAACTTTGTACGTTCCAAAATTGTGGGGTTGCCATAAGGCGAGCCTCCTCGTTCTATCACAAGAACAGAAAATTTCTCCGAGAGTGTGGCAGCTAAAGGGCAGCCGCAAGCTCCCCCTCCTACAATGATGTAGTCGAAAGATTTTCCTTCGATTTCCTTAACATCTGAAGTCATGTAGGGATGTTTAGCTTCAACTCCTGTATAATGCCACCAGAAAAATAACTTTAGTCTTATAACATGGAGAATATAGAATTTTCATTTCATTTGCATTGGTTTAAAAGTTAATTGTGAAATGTTTACCTTTGTCACATAGTGGAGTAGTGGAAGATGAGGAAGATATATAGATGATTGAAACAAAACAAGAAATAAGAAGCCAAAGTCTAGTTTCTTGAACATCCATGTCCATGTTTTTGCGACGACTTGAAAAATAGAAATGTTAGTATATAAGTATATATGAAGTCGAAATTGGTCCAACAACAATCATCATAACCCAGAAGGTCTGGTCATCAAGATCGTGGATGGGGAAAAAGGATCGCTTCAGTTGCTGACTTTAGTTGACATTAAGGTACAGTACTGTGCGCATGTTTTCAGCAATTATAACTACCGAGTGTTTTTTTGTTGGGTATGTAATAATGTTGTTTGCTCTGTTATAATTGCATGCCGTTAATTACTTAGCTTTGAGGTGTAATTGATTTGAGCTCTCCTAATTGGTTTGTTGGCGCGCCTACCCACTGTATTGTTGTTGTAGATGGCTAGTTGCATAAACAAAAGGTGCAACTAATTACAGATTTCATGAACGTCAATCTTGAAATTAACCACACCTTTTTTCCTTTTTCATTTTTTAAGAAGTGGATGGAGATGCATCACCCAATATATTAGCATCATATTGCATTTTTTTTTCATGCAAAAGGGTGGTAGATGGAAAAACAATAAACATATTTGACTCGACCAAATTTTCTGATAACAAACTATGCGCAGGAGAGTATACGAATTCTAGTAAATCAAAAGTGAATTCTGAGGTTGAACTTCCTTTTATCTTTATTAAAAATCCAACATCCTCATGATGAATGAACGTCTTGTAAGTTAAGATTTTATTGAAACCAAAACAATTATTAGCAGACACATATATGGCGTGCGTGATATACTTTATACCAATCCATATATATAATTTGATAGAGAGTGGCTAAGTGCTTGCTACTTGTATACACTTTAGATTACAAATGTACCTCCTTTTGATGAGTATATACTCTCAAAAGTCGACAGAGAGGTTCAAACATATAAACAATACTATACGATAGTTTTTATAAACAACATTATCTCCTAGAATAATGAACTGATCGACCAGTGCTTGCAAATAGAGATTATATATCTACTAAGTAGGAGCCAATCTAAGCTAATGGTCCCCTCAAAAGTACTTAAAGATGTAAACTGATTTTCTTCTATTCCTTAGAGTTCAAGTCAAATGGCTGCTTTGGACCTAAATCTAAGTCAGACTCACATTGGCTGTTAAGATCAAATGTCTCCAAAAGCCCAAACTCTCTCAACCCAGGTCCCATTTCAGCTCTACATGCTTGTTTTGATCTCGTGCTACATGTTTTGTCAACACAAACCCCTTCAGAACTTGTGCTTCTACTCCTCTTCCTCGAACTTAAAACTCTTTTATCTACCTTGTCTAATAAGGGGAGAATCAATGGATGAGTTTCCTCACTAGATTTGTCGGAATCTTCGTTTTCGAACTTAGTCCGTAACCCTTCCTCCCTTCTCTCTGAGCTCTCTGATGAAGTCAAGGAGCTTTCGACTGAACACCCCGCTTGTCTGATTGTATGCTTCTGGTCTGGATTCTCTAAGGACAAGTCTGTTGCTTCTGTTAGCTCAGAGAATGATGAGCTGCTGACTATTGAAACTAAGTGAGAAAGTTCAGCTTTTGCATGCTCTACTGAAGCGGCTGAGATATTATATCCAGAAAGTGTTTCCTGCGCTTTCTTCAGCACCTTCTGCAGATATTTTCCTTGAGCTTCAATCCGCAGCTGTAGATGTCTTTGTACCTAGCATATGTGATTATGTTTTTCCTGTCAGTTCGACTACTTGCAATTACAAAAGATGTAGATTAACTACTATCATATACTTGTATGTTTTCTTACCTCAATCTGTTCATGCAGTTTCCTCTGCACCTCTATCTGCATTTGTATAGCCTGAGCTATATGTACATTTCTGTTGGGAAATGATCAAGAATCAGTACAAATGAAATTGCCTGCAACAATATATCAGCAAAGCCGAGAACAACATGATTTCAGGTAAGTATTGCTAACTATTACTCTTTTATCTCGTCTTGAGTTGTATCATTTTTAACTTCATTCTCCTCTCCAAAAAGATTGAGCGCACTCAAGCTGCAACTTTCTTTGTAATCTGCACCACCTTTCTTAGAGTCATTGTAGGTATCCGAATGATGATTTTTACCAAGCCGGTACTTCTGCAACAGGAGTAAATCATGTTATTTTAGACCCCACTTTACATAGTCTTTAAGAACAAAAGCTATAGCAGCAGAATTAGGTGAAATGCCTGTAAATGACTCTTCAAGTGGTACAAAGTGAGTCCTGGAATTCCCATCATTCTCATTAAACTCTTTGGCGTCGCCTCTGCTTGATAAAGAAAACACAACAGAAAACAAAAACATGAGTATCAGAACTTGCTTGTAAATACAAAAATACAGAGAACAAATCGAACACATACTTTCAGCCCCTCCGAGCTGATCGACTGCTTCGACGAATCGTTGGTGAAGCTCTGGTGTCCATTTTAGCCTAGGCTTTGCATCAGTTGACAAAACAAGACTCATATCTTGAGTACTTTGCATATTTTGATTACTCATATTTATGGTGTGTGGAGAAATGACAGTTTGAAAAGGAGGTAGGCAGTATAAATAGTTAGTTTAATTGTGGGTTGGGGTAGGGGAGGATTAGCTGATTCTGGCTCTTCCAGCGATGCTTCAAGTGATGCAGGAGCTATGGTTCTTTTTATATAATTTGGGGAGTTGGTTTGCTTTGTCCTATGTTCTCACTCCATATCTGGTAACATTTATGTGGGGTTGTCTAAGGAATATATGCCCATGAGCTGGGGGGCTCTCTCATACCCTATTTCTTCATCACACCTTCCCTAAAATTTCTTATCAACTTTTCTTTTTTAAGTTCTCTACTTGTGTTTCCTCTTCCATCTCCTTTGACTTGAAAGAGGGTGGAGAGAATCTCTCTGAGGCAGCAAAAACAGAGAAAGCAACACAATTCAACATTGAGTCTCAAAAGGAGAGAAAATAAAAGGGAATAAAAGTGTAGCCTTTGTTTTTATCTTCCTGTTTTCCCACTCTATTACTCTGAGATTCCCAGGGAGTTAAGATTAGCCCCACCATGATGAATAATGTATGCCAAATACATATGATAGGAGTATAAACATGTATATTGATTTAATGTAGATATTTTTTTATCACTAGTTTTTTTCTCTTTTCCTCTTATTTTCTTTCCTGTGGTGTAAATTGTCAGATTCTTTTTGTTCCTTACAGAGGTGGAGGAATCATAGAATCTATTGATAGATTTTAGGGGCACACTCAATGGCATGTGTGTCATCAACTAAGACAAAAAGTAAGGTTCAAATCAGCTTGTTCAATAATAAAGACTGGAGTGAAATCCTAATGCCTTAAACTCTTATCTTCTTATATCTTCTGAGAATGCATTATGCATCAGCAAAGGCAACGCATATTTGCAGAATCATCTATGAACAAGGGCATCACATTTCAGAAACCGTGACTATTATATACTGATATGGCCATAAAATTGATGCCCCTTACAATGATTTTTATAGAAAATATATGAGCTGTTATTGAATAAATGCTCATTGGCTTATCCAAGATGGGCAAATTTTACTTGCCTTTGCCCGAATGATAGAGGTAAAGGTGCTGCCAAGTGCCACCTAAATGTTCTGTCCTTCGGGTCCAAGATTGTTTGGTATCTCAATCATGATTAACTCGACCAGGAATGTTCACGAATTCAATCCCTTCTGCTTTATTAAATATTCTATAAGAATATCTAGTATCTGCAATTGCATCAAGTCTTTTACTGTACCTTTTCAAAAAAAAAAAAAGTTCTTTTACTGTACTAAATTAACATACAATTATCTCATAACAACATGCAAGCAAGCATGTAACTTTCTGGGATGAAGTCTTAATAGTATAAGGAAACAAGGCCCCCACCTAAGCCTAGGTGTGTCTGATCCAAGCAAAAGAGTCATTCCTATAGTTTTAGGGCAAGTAAAAATTGACAGCTGATCAAATTTTTGTGGTAGACACAAGTAAATTCCCTAAAGTTTGACTCAGAAACCCCCTACAGCTTAAGAAGATTCTTACTGAGGTAAAATTTTTACACAGTTTGACTATGACTACTAGAACGTATGCTAGCAAATTGCTCGAAATGAGGAAATGGGGTCCGCAGTTTGTCCTCAAGTAAATATACAAGCAATGTACACAACAATAGAGTTGAAACAATCAAAGAGTATATAGAAAGTCTACACATGTATTGACTAATGTATCCTACACGAGCAAGTATCCTTTAAGCCATATCTTCAGCTGAAACTAATATTTGATCACGAAGTAAAAGAGTAAGAGGGAGGCCACAAACACTCTATGGCAAACAACATATCCTAAAAGTCAATTTGATCAAGATTGATCTTCTTTACGTTTCTTGGGTTTCGGTCAATACTTAAATTACAGGAATCAGAACTTAATGATTAATTTCCAAAGTGCTCCTATCTTCGTGCCACACAATTACATGTTCTAGTGAGATCTTGAATAATTTTCCAAAATGCAAAAGGGAAAATTAAAGATTAGATATAAGGTAACATCAGGATGACAAAAGAGCTTCAACTACTAAAGGGAAAAAGAAGAGCATATATTTAGGGACAAAGCCTTCGTTTGCTGAAAGAATACAATGCCTTTCGCCTAGGGATCCCAGTCAGTTGGTCCACAATGCATTGACATGCATGCATTATTATTGCATACAATGGAAAGGATCAAGTCAATAGCTATACTGATCAGAGAGCCTAGATTACAACTGGATGGAGTCGTCGTAATCGAAAATACTCCATTGGTGTGATCCAAGAAAGGAATATATTTATGGCTCAAATGCTAAGACAAGATGTGGCCCAAAAATTGAAAAACAAGCAAAGAAGAGTGTTATTGATGTACCGCTCTCTTTAACTAGCTGCTCTACTTAGAGCTCTTTTATTGCTTTAATATATTCCCATCATAGATTGGTAAAGGAGATTCTGGGATGATGCCGAAAGAGCATTGTTATTCTTAGGTTTGCAAGTGAAGGTCCTGTGAATCAAAAGTGATCACATAGAGCAAAGGTGCTTCCTCATCAATTATTATTCTGTAGGGACCTCGTGAAGAAGATGTTGTTATAAAGCCAAAAGCATGGACATAAGATGAAAAGATTAGTCTCTGGAATCAGAAAAAGGAGGACTAAAAGAAACCAAGACACCACCACTCGATCAAAGCAATGTATGCTGTAATCGCATATTAATGCTAAAAGAAAATGTAGCTTACTGAATATGACGCGAGCCATATGTCATCAATCAAGGTACTCTTTCAGTAATTGCTGAGTTTCGACGTCTGCTTCAGACTAGAGGAGAGGTAATTAAAGAATAATTAAGCAGTTTGCGCATCAAGTGCATATATAAAAAATGCTCATCACATTACTAAAATAGGCATTAGCCACCAACTGATAGGTACTCCGTATAACAGAATGCGTCAATGTAACTCTGATCTATTGTATAAAAGTTAATATGATACGTATAGTAGTTTGTATACATAAATTGGACTACATGTTACACGTGTGTGTTCAACATGTACAGAGCAAGAACGCTCTCTATATCAGCCACCAACTTATCATTCTCTGAAAGCAGCATATGAATAAAGAACAGTCACAATCACTGGCCTATGGACATAATTACAGCCGGCTACCGCTGAAGTATTGATAGTAACATGCTACATAATCCAGAGCAATGAGCAAGGGAAATCAGCTAGATTCTTCATGTGGTGAAATTGATAATGTGATTTTCAATATAGGTTCAATAAAATCTGAGCTGCTGCAAATATTCCATTGTCAAAGTTCATATTTCATAATGATTCAGTATATACGGCTCTCTGAAATGTATGGCTAGGAAGCAGTAGAATATCATGTGCCCAGAGAATAATTTGCTCCATTTGTCATGACATAACACCTAGAACCATAACAAGACAGAATATCTTTGTCCAAGTCCCCACATCTTAATTACATGGACAAAATAGAAATGATGCTAAAATATTCCCTCATATAATTTGATCAAAATTGATTCAATGTGACAGGAGAGCACGCGTCAATTGTGCTATTGAATTGCTTGTTTCATAGGGCAATTCAAGATATAGCAAAATCTTACTTGCAAGGAGTGAAGGACACCATCACAAACAGGACCTCAATAGATAAATCAGTAGAACAAAAGAATCTCGAAATTTGTTATCTGAAATCCATTCTAGTGCGTGATCAGACGCTATTTCCAAGTACTTTTATAAACTTAGGTAACCTAATGAAAAGCTCAAACATTCCTGATCAATAGAGAAGCTGCAATTCGATATACTTGTTCCATTAATTTAAGTATTGCTTTCAGTGTAACATAGCATTACAATAAATATTTGTATTGAATAAACTAATTCAAGACTTGTTACAGCATGTCATCAGGGATTGAACGGGAGTCGATCTCCATAGCCATTTAAGCTTCAGCTGTAATGTATTTAGTAATGAGTTTATGCTTTTTTTTTTACTTAATGAAGGAATGACAAAGTTATCAAATAAAGGGGATGTAAGCGAATTATAAGCAGGGGTTGGAAGAGGAGATAAACCTTCAGCCTAGCTCTAATATAACAATCCAACTTCCTAGAGCATATCCTGTGAGTGTATGAAACTTCAAGCCGATAATAACATGTTCGAATATAAAAGATGATGCGCTTTGAGTTTTCATGCATATGCTCCTGCACAGAATTTCATAGCTCTGAAAAGGTATTGCCATAGCAAAACTTACCATGGACATCAATAATTTACCACTAAAGCAAGACTAAAGCATAGTTCCTGACAGCATGCTGGATGCCAGAAACACAAAGAGAGAAAGGTACGTAAAAACTTGACCCTCCAACTATGTGGGTTTCGGTGGTGGTTAAAAGATTCCTGAATTATGCCACTTTTGCTCAGTCTTATCAACAAGGAAACTTGGCACAGATATGATTAGTAATTCCACCTACTCTGTCATAATCTCCGATATACGACAAAGATCAATCAGTTTATTGCACGGACTGTTCCCTTTAAAGACCAGAATCTTTATGCCATAGAGAGCGTGAATATTTCAAAATCAAAGATGAATCAAGTTGCCACATTTTTCTCTACTCTAATTTTCATGAATGGCCAATCTGTTTCATAGAGGCAATCTTAGCATTTTCTTCTCTACTCTAATTTTCAGTAAGAACTATCAAATAATAAAAGTCCTGCATTAGTTTGTTTCAATGTTTTCGAGCATAATCGTATTTATCTATATATATAATGTATATATATATACATCTGACGACAACCTTAGCGAAGATGGTTATCCAAAGTAATTCTGATTTCTGATCATATGTAGTCCCATCAAAATTTCAAGGGCGGAGAAAGAAGCTAACAAGGGTACCAAATTATAAGAGTGTAGTAGAATTGCACCTCAACTATTCAATCTTGGATCCGCTACTGTTTCAAATGAGCTAGTAACTTACACTTTAGATATTCAGCAAACCAGAGAATACAAAGTTATTGATTTCTTACTGTTTCTAATCGAAGAAAGTAGCCTAAGAAAAGAAAACTGTTGCATTTAATTAAGTTAGAGAAATAAAAGATATTTATCACTTTGGACATTTTAAAGATTAACTTGCTTCATACCTGCTTTAGTTCCTTCTCCACAATTTCATTAACTCCAGAAGCAAGATTATTATATGCAGATAAACTAAGAATATTCATCAGCCTTAACATGTTTAGCAGTAGAATTATCCAAATTGCCTTGTGGTGTTCATATCCCATACTGTTACACTCACTCTAGAATATTCAAAAATCTGTCATTCGTGCACATTTTTACTGCGTTAAACTAGCATGAAACTTAAGGAGCACAGGACTAAGCCACCACCTTCAGTTCCCATCAGGTGATTCATCAGCCTTGAATGTATCACATATTCTTTGCACATCATAATATAGAGGAGTCATTTTATGGATATCAAGGAATGTTTTCTACCGAAATTGATTTAGTGGGATTACGGAATAATAAGAAATGTGGTATCAGGTACACCGATGATTATCTACTTATAAGATGCTATTGAACTCATTACGAATCCGTATCATCTACAAAAAAAGTGGATAAGTTGAATGTTTGTTTTTCTTTTCCCACTGTCCGCATATTATGTTCCAAGGGATCATAAACATAAAACATGTAGCATAACAATCTAAGTTTTCAGATACGTGTCTGCTGTGAGTTAGTAGGACAACTGTGATTACAGATTTTCACAAGCAACAGCAGATGAAAGTAATAGCATGAATTATTAGACTTCGACGCTTAGGCATTGAATTGTGCTGGCCAGAGAGGAACTTTGACACCATATCGATCTTTTCTAGGAAAATGACATTACAGAATGAACTTTAGTCATGGTTGTTTACTATCTAAAAGAATCAATAACAGTAGTTTATCAAAAGAAATACATATATGAATTCTTTTTCAACGACTCTGATTTACCTACCTTTTCCATTATTCTTCATCAATAAGGAAGAAAACACGTTCCCTACATTACAAGGAACCCGAAAGTTATCCAATTTCTTGTAACCCGAAAGCTATCCATTTTTTTCAAAAAGAGATATCAGAGAAAACTTACAAGCGATATGCAAAAAGATAGTGTGCCTTGGCGACATGCCAAGGCATTTTGACACAGTTCAAAGGTAGAAACAAAAGTGTTGAAATAAAAGCGCAAAAGTTTCAGCATTTTTATCAGATAAATTTCCCACCAGTAGCAAATCTACAAGTCAGATTGTATGATGTATAACTATTAACTAGTCAGACAAGTTAGTATTTTTCTACACAGAGAACAGTCCTACATCCAACTTGTACTTAGAATCATCTACTGTATATTTGGTAAACATAATTTGCATATAATTCTCAGGTTAGCGCCTTTCACATCTGCAATTCTGTTGCTTTAAGAGGAAATTTTTTGCAACTTCTAGTTGATCTCAAACTTCCAATCACCTTCCACAAACATGACCAATAGAAGAAGTTCGAAAAGCTAGAGTCATGGTTCATGGGCTCCTCAATTACCAGTACTGGCTAGTGCTCAGACCTATATTTGTATAAAGTTAGCAAGGGTGGAGGACTTGGAGATCCCATAATTCCGCCCATGGCTCAAACCCACTTGCACAAAGATGAGCAACAGAACCCCCTCAACAGTCAACACCCCCCCCCCCCCGGATAATAAGCTAATTAGCCCTGTCGGATTTTCATTCTACTAGGCCACAAGAAAACAATGTAAATTTTCCCCAATTATTCTCCTTTTTGTTCTCCCCTCATTCCCTAATTACGACCACATAAAACACAAATAACTACTCATATCATATGCTTCGTGTTTATATAGACTGAAATCACTCAAAGGCCTATCTAATTATTGATCACGATGATTTTTATATACTTTTTACTTTATCTCCAAGTCCCATATATGGCTGTCTAATCACCAATAACATCTCTACTATGATGGCAAGATTTTTATATTGGTCATTATTTAGCCCAATTACCTTTAGTTTACAATTTACAATTATAATTGGAAAATCATACTCACCCACCTGGTGGTTGTCACTTTAATGCCCACCCTCTCACATCACCTTTTTAATTTCCTTTTAATTTTAGAAACCCAAAAAAAGTTTGTGATAGGGTGGGCACCAAATTATTACCC